>JAHDVE020002682.1:0-75351 GCA_022606495.2 Halesus radiatus
GATACCCTGTATAGCTAGGGTATCCTGCATCCTTGCGTCTTGGCTGAGCGACTCCACGGCATCTCGGATTTCATTGTTTGCTCCATGAAAGTTGGTACCGTTGTCGGAGTACATCACTGCTGGTTGTCCTCGGCGGGCCGCCATCCGTTGCAGGGCCATGATGGCCGAGTCAGCACTCAGCGACGCAGCCAGTTCTAGGTGTATGGCGCGAGTGGAGAGGCATGTAAATATGGCCCCGTAGCGCTTTTCTCGGCGCCTGCCAATCGTGACCTCCATAGGGCCGAAGTAGTCCAGTCCGCAGTGTGTGAACGGGCGGACATGGTGCGTTAGGCGAGCTTTGGGGAGCGCTCCCATAATAGGTGGGACGGGCTTGCTCTTCCGCATTCGGCACGTTGGGCAATCGTGGGCGATCTTCCTGCTAGTGGTACGTAGCCGCAGTATGAAGAAGCTGCCCCGTACCTCTGCGATGGTCTTCTCGGTGCTCGGGTGGTCCGCCTTCTGGTGGTAGTGTCGGATCAGCAGCCGAGTATAAAGGTCATCGCCATCTAGGATGATCGGAGTCTTGGCTATGCTCGTGGCTCCGGTTACCGCTTGCAAACGGGAGCGCATCCGCATGACTCCGTCTGGGCCGAGGAAAGGCGTCAGGCTGTTTAGGCGGCTAGCGGCGGGCAGCGCCTGGCCGTGCTGTATGTTGTGAAGATCGGGGGTGAAAGCATTCTCTTGGGACCTGATCACCCATCTGCGTTCAGCCTCCTTGAGCTCCTCGGCCCGTAGCGGGCCTTCGGTAGGTCGGCCCGACCCCATCCGGCAACGCCTTATGAAGCGCAGTATCCATGCTGTGGCGCGGATGAGGCGGTACCATGAGGAAAACCTCTCGATAGCGGGCAGGGCCTCCCCGGCCGTGGATATGAGGCCGACAGATTGGGGCCTAGTCTCCAGGATCGAGTCATCGGGCTTCGTGGTGAGGGCGCGCTCTTCGGGCCAGTCCTCGTCAGGTTTCGTGATGAAAGCAGGTCCGCAGAACCATTCTCCTTGCAGGGACAGGTCGGGTAGTGCCAAGTCTCGGGTGCCGATGTCAGCGGGTTTTGTTTGGTTGGAACCCACCTCCAGTCAGCTATGTTGGTGAGTTCGTCGATCTCGCCCAACCGATTCGCCACAAAGGCGGAATATGTCCGTGGGTCGGTGCGTAGCCAACACAGCACAGTGGTCGAGTCGGTCCAGAAGACGGTTCTGCATATTCGTGCCTGACTTTCAGATTTAATAGTCTTGGCCAGTCTAGCCGCCATGAGCGCGGCTTGCAGCTCGAGGCGGGGAATTGATAGGGGTTTGAGTGGCGCCACCTTGCACTTGCTTGCGATGAAGGTGGCTCGCGGCGCGCCTTGCACTTCCTCAACGAAGTAGGCGACGGCGCAGCAGGCTTGCTCGGACGCGTCACTGAAGAGGTGCAGTGTAACGTTGCTCAGCTTGTGTTGGAGTGACCGTCTCGGGATGGACACGCTGCTTTCCCTCAGCAGACTCATCCAGTCCCTCCATCGCTCGGCATGCTCAGCGGCGATGGGGTCGTCCCAGCTGATGCTCGAGCGCCATACGGCTTGCAGTAAAATCTTCGACCGAATAGTGAGGCAGGCGACGAAACCCACCGGGTCAAAGATTTTCATGATGATGGATAGGAGCTGCCTCTTCGTAGGCCGTGTGGCTTCTTGGGGGCTGACCGCGTCGAGAAAGGTGTAAAGAAATCGGTCAGTCGACGGGTCCCAGATCAGTCCCAGTACGCGCTCCGTCCCCGTGGTTCCGCTGTTGATCTGCACTGCGGCGGTTGCTCGTTCACCGGGGAGAATCCGTGCTATAGCGGCCGGGCTGTTGGAGGCCCAGTTGATCAGGTTGAACCCTCCCTTTGCAAGGAGGGCCTTCACGCTCTGGACCAGTGCGGCAGCCTCGTGTACGTTATCCACGGCGTCCAAATAGTCGTCCATATAGAATTTGGAACGAACGGCTGCTGCGGCGGCGGGGTGCTCGGTTTCGTAGTGCCCGGCCACTCTGTCTCGCACGTACTGGGCACTGCTGGGGGAACACGTCGCCCCGAACATCATAGATGTCAACTGGAACGTCTCTGGGTCCCGTGTGCCAGGCGACCTCCAAAGGTACAGCTGGGAGGGCTGGTCCTCTCTCCTGATATGGATGCGCAGGAACATCTCTTGTATATCTGCAGCGATGGCCACATTTCCCTCTCGGAAGCGAAGGAGGTTCCCCAGGTGTGAGGACAGCAAGTCAGGGCCGGTCATCAGCTGGTCATTCAGAGACGTCCCTCGGCATCGGCTGGCGGCATCAAAGACGATTCTGATTTTCCCCGGCTTGTTGGGATTTGTCACCGCGAAGTGAGGAAGGTACCATTTTCGCGGGGCAGGTAATGATGCCTCGTGGGTTGAAAGCTTCCTGGCGTAGCCTTTGGCGACAAGTTGTGACATCTTGTCGGCGTACGCGGCCGCCAGGGTGGGGTCCGCCGCCAGCTTCTTGTCGAGAGATTGTAGCCGCTTCAGTGCGCACTGCCGGTTGTCGGGTAGCACGGTTGTCGGGTCTTTCCACAGGAGTCCGGTTTCCCACCTCCCGGTAGCGAGGGGGCGGGTGGTCTCTCCCATCATCGCTAGTGCCCTTGCGTCTTGAGCATTGACCCGAGCTGCTGATGTAACGCCGAGGGAGTCGATGGCGAAGTTTGTCCTCACCAACTCCCTCAAGCGAGCGTCCGCGGCGGTCTCTGCTTGCAGGGCCAGAGTAGTGGCTGGGCCGTCAGCGCCAGGGTTTGTTCCCCCGTGAGCGATCCACCCTAAAGCGGTCCGCGACACTATGCGTGAAGTGTTGTCCTCACGGACCTCTCTCGATACAATCAGGTGGGCGTTGTCTTGCCCGATCAAGAGCTTCGGGGTGATGCGTCGTCCTGGCACTTGCTGCTCCGGCAGGTTCAGCTCGGCTATGGTGCTCGCGGTGATGGAGAAGGTCGTGTTCAACCCGGCGCCTCTGATGGTCAGCTTCACGCGTCGGGAGCGGGCGTCGGAGGTGCACAGGCCCTTTGCTCCGTGAAGCCGTACGGCACGGACCGGACCGCTTGCACCGGTCAACATCGCGATCTCGGCGTCGACAAGGGTCACGGTAGAGCCCTCATCTAACAGCGCGAACACTGACACTTCACTCCCTGCGGGCCCGCGAAGCACAACCGGCACAATTTTCAGCAGTACGCTATCGTCTGTATTTCGGCGTCATAAGTTTACTTCGCCCACAACCGGCTCCGTTTTTCGCACTTCATGGAGCAACCGATGGTGGGGATGCCGGCACTCCCCCACCCCGCACCACACTTTCACTTTACACTCCCTCGAGTGGTGTCGACCGAGGCACTTTCGGCACAGGTTGCTTGCGCGCACGGTCTCCCAGCGGAGGGCGACAGATTTCCCGGCGAATACCGCACAATCCCGAATGGCGTGGAACTTATTGCACTGCGCACAATTGTCACTTCGCACTGTCGCCCTTTTCCCGGCTGAAGACCGGTGGGCGACGCTTCCTGGGTCCGGGCGTAGCCGCGCTCGTCGGGGGCGCGGCCGCCGCGTTCACTAACACTTGGTCGCGGCGCCCTCGATTCGGTCGAACCGGGTCGAGCATGCCGCTAATCGGGATCACTTTCGCGACGCTTCGCAGGAACATTGAGAGCTGCAGTAGTGTGGCCGGGGTGGATTGGCCTAGCTGGCGCAACTCGAGCAGCCAAGACATCCTCAGGGTGCAGGGCATCTTGGCGGTGACGTCGGCTAGTAGGGCGGGGTTGGTGAGGTAGCCCTCCGTCCTCAAGTCTCGCAGGGAGGCCACCAAGTTCTGGACCGTCCCAGAGAAGTCGGCGATCTCCTCGAGTGAAGCTTCCGCTGACAGGTGCGGCAGCTTCTTCACCTTATTTAGCATAAGGTTGGCGATGGATCCTGAGCCACCGTACCGCGTCTCGAGGGTGGCCAGGATCTCTGGGACCTGTTCGGGATCCAGCAGGAGGGAGTAGACAGCCTCCCGGGCCCTGCCTTTCAGCGCGCGCTGCAGTCTGATGAGGTTCTCGCTGGGTGTCAGCCTGCAGGTGTTGGTCGACTGGTGGTACTGCGCTATCCAGGCAGGCCACTCGAGGGGGTCCCCGGAGAACGTGGGGAGGTCCTTGGCTGTAGATTGTCGAGCAATGAGGGCAGTCATCCGGACATCCTCCTCGACGGACGGGCGGGGGCTCTCTGGTACGCGTGTCGATCGGATCGCCTCGGCAATCATAGCGCCGATCCGTGCCACGGTAGGGTCCTCGCCCTGCTGGACCCACTCTCTGGTATGCCGGGCAGTCTCGTCGGCGGTAGGCTGCGGCGGGAACAGCGGCGAGTAGCTGGGATGCCCGATGTTGACGGGCTGGGACCCCGCGTGCAACTGCGAGGTAGACGGCTCTGCATAGGGCTGCGCGTAGAGTGGGCGGGCTCGTGGCTCGGCGTACGGCAGCGGCTCGGCATACGGCAGTGGCTCGGCGTAGCGTCCGGCCGGCGCTGCGGGGCAAGGGAGCACAGCGGGGCCGAACGTTGCAGCGGGGAGGGGGTACCCCTCAGCCGGGGCTCGCACAGCACGCGCCTCTGCGTCGGTCATCTGTACTCGTACCGGCTCGGGGATTGGCTGCACAGCTGCGGGTCCGTCCTGCTTGGCGGGCTGCATGGCCGACAATAGCGCGGCAAGCTGCTTGGCATGCTGCTCCCTCAAGGCGCGCATCTCCCTTTGTAGCTGCCTCACGGTGTCCTCTGTGGTGGAGGAGTTGTTCTCAGCATCGGAGGACTGCGCAGTGGTGGGTGTGGGCGCGGCACCGAGCGCAGCGCCGAGCGCAGTGCCGGGCGCCGGGCCGAGCGCAGCGCCGAGCGCAGCGCCGAGCGCCGGTCCGAGCGCAGGTCCGAGCGCAGGTCCGAGCGCAGGTCCGAGCGCAGGTCCGAGCGCAGGAGCGCAGGTCCGAGCGCAGGGCCGAGCGCAGCGCCGGGCGCAGGTCCGAGCGCAGGTCCGAGCGCAGGTCCGAGCGCAGCGCCGAGCGCACCGGCGGGAGCAGCGTCGGGCGCAGGGGCGGGCGCAGGAGGGGGTGGGGCAGCGGCAGACGGCCCGGCGGCAAGCCACGTGGCGGCAGGCCACGCGGCGGCAGGCGGCGCGGCGGCGATCGCAGCGGCGGGCGCGGCGGCGAGCACAGCAGCGGGCACAGCGGCGGGCACAGCGGTGGACTCGGGCTGAGACTCCGAGCTCGAGGCCCCTCGACGGCCGCGACGTGCAGGCATCTCGGCACGTACAAGGCACGAAGACGTACAGACGTCGCTTGTAGTCGAGAAGGCGTGCAGACGTCACTGAAGGCGAGAAGGCGAGAAGGCGAGAAGGCGTGCAGACGTCACTGAAGGCGAGAAGGCGTGCAGACGTCACTGAAGGCGAGAAGGCGTGCAGACGTCACTGAAGGCGTGAAGGCGTGCAGACGTCACTGAAGGCGTGAAGGCGAGAAGACGTCACTAGTAGTCGTGAAGGCGTGAAGTAGATCCTGGCTCAAGAAGGACCATGTACGGGACAAGATCTGTAAACTCTTGCGCACGTTTTAGAAGAAGAAGATGAGGCTGGCCACTTCGACGCTTCAGAGCAGGGTAGGAAGGAAGGGAGAAATGCCTTGAAAAAGACAAACGATTTCTTGCAAGGAGGTGGTGAGGGCGAAGAGAAAGTCACGGTCGGTTTTCAGGCCGGGTGAAGATGCAGGCGAAGTAGGTAGAAGGCGTGTTGAATCCGTGAGAATACTCTGCATTTTAGAAATGCACTCGTCGTTCAAGTACTTCGGTGCGATACCGTGCGGCGAATCGGGCAGTTTGAACTCGTGAATATTTCGCGAGCTGCCGTAGACTCTGTCAATCTTGGATCGACTTGATCAAAAAATTAGGATGTCAATCACGACCTTCTGCTTGAATTGAGCCTATTGCAATCTTCACCTATTTTTTATTAAAGCAACCAAAATTATTACAAAGTATGTCATGGGGGTCAAAGTAGGACAGGTAATACTTTGCCGTCAGATTACAAAAAAATGCATTGTACAAACATAAAATAAGTAAGTTTACTCGATTACGCGGGCGCTAATGAACAGATCAGAAAAGATCGTTTATTTAGATCAGTCACCGCGGCCGCAGGAATCGCTCACAAAGACAGACAATTTTGGTAGAACAATAATTTTGAAAGGTTTTTTGTGGATCAGAGGGGCTCGACCAATGAGAGCCCGCTCTGTTTCGGGACCGTCGCCGGGAGCGACCGTAGGGGTGGCGGGGGTCGGAGAAATGTCCCGTTAGCACCCAGTAGCGTCTCGGGACGAAAACGAGGTTCAGGGGCGTAGGAAAAAGAAAACGATGACGTGCACTGTCATCATCACTTCTTCGAAAACCCCGGAACTACGCTTGTCGAAAGCCAATATGTACTGAAATGGGGCGTTTGCACAAATCCTCTTTTTGTGCAAACATAACAAGATAGGGATGCGTATCTAGTCGCTTCTATCAGGTTAAAATTAAAGTCGGGCGTTGCACAATTAATTATTTGTGCAGACAAACAAACAAGACAGAGACGCGTATCTAGTCGCTTCTCTCTCTCTCTCTCGTTTGTGGTCAGGTCGTCTGTTATGAGCCTGACCAGTACTACATGCCAGCTCGATCGAGAACGTATCGAGTCGTCTCTCGTTCGAAACTGCACGAACTCAGTAGTTGATTTCGTATCTAGTCGTACCACCTACTGAGTTATGTACTGGTTGATGTTTATGCAAACGGAGGGTATTACGAACTTTGATAGTCACGTCTGGTATATTACCTGTTCTTAATATGTATCTGTATTCGCAGGTCATCGCAACCAAATACTCTTAAATGATAACTTCTCCAGCTCTTCACATTTGATGGCTGCAGGGTACACTAGCGCCCTCTAGCTGCCCGAGTTATACAAATCATCAAATTTGGATGAGTGTTTCAGGCTGATAATTATTGTTTATAAAAATAATTGTTGCCCTTTGCGCTATGCACAAAAATCTTGTCTTAAAAACTTTAGTTTATCAATTAATAAATATTAGGTGACTTACATATGATTTTACTCCTGTTTTGCTCATGCATATATAGATTTTTTTAAAGAGGCTTTCAGGATTTTATTAACATTTAAAGCCTCGCTGCTCGTGCACTGTCATAATTGTATAGAAAGAGAATAAAATATTTATTACAACAGCGATACAGTCTGGAAGTCAATAGCCCGCGCCGCTAGAGGCGCTGGTGTAGCATGTTGCCAGTATTTCGACGAAGATACCGGTGTAATCATATATGTCAAAATACCGTCAACATGCTCTGCATGCTAGCAACATCGCCCGATTGGGGATGCCGTTGTCCAGCTGGCTCCGGACATTTGGGAGCAGTTGGGACTCTCGTGCGGTATTCATTAAAAAAAATAAAAACTTTCTCCAAGTATTTATCATTCACAACTGTATTGCACACGTATTGTTTTCTTACTATCTCCTTCAAATATCTTTATAATGGCTTCCTTGGTTGAGTGATTACGATCCCTAGCTACGAATACAGGGGTCGCGGGTTCGAATCCCGGCTTGCGCAAGTAAATTTTATTTTATTAATTTGTGTTATTTCGCAATTTATTAAATTAAAATAATATATAGTATATTTTCGGCACACTCCAGAGTTGTGTCGATACTTTTAGTATCGCCCTGGTGAAAGACCACCATTCAGAATTGAAACGTTGCTTGACATGGTTTAAGCCGTGTTTTGTGACCAGCCTAAATAGTCACATACTTCCCCACCTTCCTCTTTCCAATCTTCTTTCCTTCCCCAATACTGCTTCAATTGGGGATGCCTTTGTCTCACTGGCTCCGGACGGTACTTGCATAAAAAATATAAAAAAGTAATATTATTTATACTATGATTTGGAATAGTGGAATAATAGTCAAGGGACTGTAATTACAGGTGATACTCATATGCGTACGTAAAACAAGTAAATGCTTTATATTATGTTTATTATAGTGCGTGTTTGTGGTTGGTTTCCAGTGTTGGTGCGCGTGTGTGTCTGGACTCGCCGCTCCCGCCGCAAGTGGACGCGGCCGCTCTGGACGGGCTCTTGCGCTACCTGTACGCCGGGGAGCCTGCGCCGCAACCTTGCGGTAACTACTTTAGTCGCCCTTCATTTAGTAGCTGTTTTTTATACATCAAAAATTAAATTAAAGAAAATAGAATCGGGTTCTCGAGCCCCAGTTATCTTTTATTTTCAGTTTATATCTGTTTAATATTTTCATTATGAGTTGTAGTAACTCACTTATATACTAGATCATACACAATGTTTTTTTAATTCAAAATTCGTTAATGTAAGTTGAGATTTATCTTGGTCATATAATTTGTAAAAATTCAATTTGTGCAGTTGCACATCGTCCTAATTTGTATTATTATTTCATAATTCTGAATCGGAAATGCCGGCCGCACTGGTAATATTTTTCCATTAACACGTAAACACGTCGTATTTTTACGAATTTGCTGTCTGAATTTGAAGGGCTGGCCGTGTCGGTAATAGATTTATAGCGGAAGAAGTTGTATTATGACGAATTTACTTGAATACCTACCAGAATTTGAAGGGGTGGCCGCATAACTAGACTTTTTGGTGATTTTTTTTTTTTTCATTTTTCTAATTGCAAACTTTGGTTTTAGATGTCTCATGCATTTCTAATTAGTGGGGTTTTACTGTATGAGTATGAGGTATTTAAATAATGTGATGTTTTATACCCTTTTTCTCCACATTTTCTCCTTCAAAGTAGTTGCCTTGGGAAGCCAAACATCGCTGCAGACGGTTTTTCTACTCCTCATAGCAGACCTGGAACTCTGGTATTGGATTCGCTTTTAATGTTCTCCAATATTTCAAACTGCTGTCCTCTCCGGGTCGTATTAAAAAATCCAAGACTCATCACCACTAATGAATGACACATTCCAATAAATGAGGGACATTTTCAAACCGCTTCAAATAGTTACGACACTTTTCCCATTTGTTGTCATTTTGATCCTGCCAAAGGTTTTCGGAACCATTTTAGTGCAGATTTTCCTCACCCCCAATTCATTGATCAAAATCCAATGAACGGAGTCAAATTCTTTCCCAACCATTCTGACCGTCAACAGATGATCAGAGCCACAGGAACACCTATTCCTTAGGAATTTTCATCAGTTTTTGCCATTGACATTGATGTATTTATATAGAGTCTACGTTCCTTGCATTATCAGCCTAAAATATTGCTCCCGCTTGTACGAAGCACGAAAGGGGGTGGACCGGCTGCCGATGTCGTCCGAATCATTCTGACAGCTAACTCAACAAACGGAATTGCAGCTCGGCTGACCGTGGTGCTGTGGCCCGGAGCATTTGTCTTACCGGCGTGCCAACTTCGAGTGTTCTTTGAGTTTCTTAACATTAAAAAAATCAATTTATACAAATATTGATTATGGTAAAATAGACAAAATGTTACACCATTGCTTTTTCTATCTTTTCCACAAGGAAATTTATTTATTTCTTTATTTATTTGCAAAAACAGTATAAACCAATACATTGCAATATAGGCAAGGAAAAGTTACAAAAAGTGAATACTTAACAAGTGAGACAAAAAAGAAAAATTTCAAATGTAGGTTTAC
Source organism: Halesus radiatus (assembly GCA_022606495.2). NCBI lineage: Eukaryota > Metazoa > Arthropoda > Insecta > Trichoptera > Limnephilidae > Halesus > Halesus radiatus. The sequence continues at coordinate 9,696 of JAHDVE020002682.1, forward strand.
TATGATGATATTTCACGTTTAAATACGTTGTAGGACATGTGGAAAATATCCACATTTCCTGCCAGGCAGTTAATTAACCTAGTGATTCTTCCCAAGGGCATAACCATTGGTAAGTTAGTTCTGCACCTAGGAAGAATCAAAAGCCTGTGTTAGTCGACCATTAGTACATAGACAGTGTCCTCTGGCCCCCATACCTGAGATCCACTCTCGAGAATTCCACTCACTAAGCTAAAGTAGAGCAGCCTTATAACCGCAAGGTTGGTCAAGTCTTTTGAATTGTGTATGACAAAACTCAACATTTTAGTGGCTGATTTGCAGATCTTTTCAATATGAGCGTGAAATGCTAGGCGAATGTCATACACAATTCCTAAGTCCTTGCAGTTCACCGTGTGCTTCAGTGACGTATCTTTCATTTTGTAGTTAAAATATATGGTCTTGTGTGCCCTTGTAAAGCACATAACTGAGCATTTTTGGAAGTTGAACCCAAGATTATTTTCAATACTCCAGTCAATTATTGCATTGATATCTTCTTGGAGCTTTCTACAGTCCTCCAACGACCTTATTCTCAAAAAGAGTAATGTCATCGGCGAAAAGTAGAAATCGGACGAATTTTATTTTTTTCTGAATATTTTTTATAAAAATTAAAAACAATAGGGGTCCTAAATTGGATCCCTGCGGCACACCAGAGTTTGTAGGATACGCGATTGAGTTGAACTCACCATAGGACACGATAAGATGAAGATTTCAATAAGTTTTCCGAAAAACCAATTTCTTTGAGCCTATTAATGAGCACTAAGTGATCAACTCTATCGAAAACCTTTGCAAAGTCATGGTAAGATGTATGAACTTGCTCGTTGTTATCGAGTGCTCTCGCCAAGTAATCTGTAAATACCATTAAATTTGTAGTAGTAATCGGCCATGTCTAAATCCATGTTGTTGTTCGATCAAGAATGGTTCAACTTTAGCATATACATATTTATGGATAATTATTTCCAATGACTTAGCAGGTGCGGAGAGAAACGCTATAGGACGGTAGTTAGTTGCTTGACATTTGTCGCCATCTTTGTGTAAATAATGTAAAATGTAATTTTCCATATTTTAGGAAAAATGCAGTTTTTAACCGTAAGATTAAATATATATAGAAGTGGCTTACATAATGGTTCTGAACATCCCTTAACGACAAAAGGTGGAATGAAGTCAGGACCTAATACAGCTTTCCTTTCAATCTTTTAATAATCTCTATGACCGTTGAAGGCCTTCCGCTGCGAGGTTCATCTTCAATCGAGTGTCAGCCTTCTGAGAAAGCCTTAAACCACCTGAAAACCTGGTCCCCTGACAAAAAGTGCCTCCATAGGCCTGTTGAAGTTTTCCAAAAGTTTCCATCACACTGTGCCCAAGCCTGGAACAAAATTTGATAGCGCACCGTTGCTGGAAATTGTTTTCACTATTTACGAAAACAATTGCTACGAACCACCAAGTGATTGAAACTCGTACCAAAGGCACATTGGATGTTTGCCTGCCTCCCTCTCAAACAGCAAGCTACCAGTGTTGCCAGGTCGAACGCTACGCTACCAGTCTCATTACATTATTTACATACCTCACAGTTATAAACTCATATTTATATTTGTTTTATTGGAAACTTTATATAATATTTTAATGTTTTTTGTATTTTCAGACGGAGAGAGTTGCGACGTTCCCGGCAGGCGACGGCAGAACAACAGCGTGCCGGATTGCTGTCCCAACCTCAACATCAGTCAGCACGGTAAGTACTCGCTATTTTATTATGTATTTTGCAAAAACAGTTACAGTAAAGCTTTGGTAGTCACCCCTATTTCAGTTTTCCCGCTTTTTATGTCAAACACCTGCGGTCCCGTTTTTTTCATACATTGTCATAAAAATATTTGTCCCTATTACGATTTGAAAAAAATTTCTGCCCTCGGTTTTACGTCAGTTTCATGTGGACTCATACTTGATAATATTGCCAGAATTACCCTACTTCAATGGAATCTTTCTCTTCAAAAATAAATGTGAGAGAAAGAGACACTGACGGAACCACCTTCAGCTGTCAAGTTATTAGTTAAGTTTGACGATTACTCAAAAGCGGGTTAAACCATTGCCTTTACGTAAATTTGAAATGAGTTCCTAATTATTAATTTAATGGGAATATATTCTGGAGTGACAGCAGGTTCCGGTGTATTTCACTTTTGGAACAAATAACATGTCACACGGATATTTGTTTTTTGATTTTTAATAATAATTGTTATAATGCAGTCTTTTATTTAAGTGTTTAAATGTGAAAGATCGCAGGCAGTTCAATTAATTTACCCTTAAATAGCTCTGAATTAGTCATTGCCAGATTTTAGAAAACCCTCGATGGTTAATTGTTTGATTTTTTGCAGGGCGCCTTACGCTGGACGTGGTGTCGGCCAACGGCACGGGGGGGCGCCACGCCCGAGGACCCGAGCCCGCCATGCTGCGGCGCCTGGCGCAGGAATTGGGGGCGCAACCCGCCGCTCTGCACCGCGACATGCGACACCTGCTCGACACGGGTGAGTAGTCCGATGCAGACTGACAAATGATAGCGGAATACGTACATAGTAAACTGGCTTTAACTGTATTGTCAACTTGAAGACTGATTTAACAGTTGTTGTTTTAAGTGTTGCACAATTTTATATTCAATCGAATTTCTCAACTTAACCTAAATACATCTTTCTGTCAGTTTCCACCTTTTAATTTCTAATTTAAATTATTTAAATACAGTCTCAAAATAAAGTACACAAAAATGGAGGGTGCTGGAATCATTTAAATGGTTTTATAATGGTAACACTAAGATGAATCAAAGGATAAATAATGTTACTTTAAAAAAACTCCAAATGACGGCCTCCATGGTCTTACGAATCCCAAGGTCGCGGGTTCAAATCCCGGCGTGCGCAAGGAAATTTTATTTAATTAATTTGTGCTGTTTCAGAATTAATTAATTTATAAATAATATATAGTATATTTGCGCACGTACCAGAGTGGCAGATACTCTCAGTATCGCCCTGGTGAAAGACCACCATTCAGAATTGAAACGTTACTTTTAAACGTTGGCTTTTAGCCATGTTTGGTGACCAGATCTGAATAGCCAGGTATTTCCCCCCTTCTCCTTCCCTTCCTCAATACCTCGAGCCTCACAACATTCCCTAATCGGGGATGCCATAGTATCACTGGCTCCAGACGGTTGGGAGCAGTTGGGACTCTTGTGCGGTATTCATAATGATTTGTAATTTGGCCCGTCCAGTTAACGTGTCAGATTTAGAAGTCAAACACTTAATATTTTTTTTAAATGTTCCCAATCGGTGTTGCTATAGTAATGAATATATGAAATAATTTTCCATTTCTAGCGGAATTCGCCGACGCCTCGCTCGTGTTCACGTGGGAGCCGCCGCCGAACCCCCCCCTGGCGAGCCCCCCCGGAGACGCGGCGCCCCCCCCGCGTGGCTTCCCCCCCACCGCGCCCTCTTCAGCCGCGGCTGCCCACTCGACCTCGGAGCAGCAGCAGAGCAGCTGGGACTACGGATTTCGGCCGCGTCTGGAGCTGCCGTGCCACAGGGCCGTGCTGAGCGCGCGCTCCCCCTTTTTCAGGTAAACCCGTTAACACATAACCTCGGATCATGCTATATTTGTTGGTTGATACATTAAGATATGGGCTTGGTAGCTAGGGGATGTGCGAAAGATGAGTCACATGACAAAGATACATTCACTTTCAGAATACATGTTTTGCTGTTCACTTGATTATCAAACTAGCTGACTTGTACCGTGCTCGGGATTATTTATTTTTTGGAATAAAGCTCTAAAGTTGTAAATTCTTACTTGTCCTTTGGGTGCCATAATTGATTTGGCAGCCAAAGTAATGCCTTGTGATGACTATTACTATCTCTAAATATAAACAATTCGAAAATTTTATTTCATCCGAACAAATTCTTACTACCTACTTGTGTTTTCCAAAATATTCTACCCAAACAAACCTTCTTTTGAATATGGAATCTGTGGCTAACCAGACCAGTATATCTATGGGCTAACCTCAATACAACATGGCGGGTTCAATGTTTTTCATACTAATTTTAAAATGTTATAGCAACAGTTTTACATATTGGATTTCATACAAACTAATCTAACTAAACCTTCCCGGCACCGATAAGAATAAACTGTGCTATTTTCGGTGAAACCGGTCTAGTAATTTTCCAGAAAATCGAGGACAGACAGACAAACATTCATTTTTATATATGGAGATTTTCAAATTGTAGCAATTAGAACACAAGTAATTGCCTCTGGAATATGTAAATGTAAATTTTCAAAGAAAAAGAAACTGACATTTTTATATATGGAGATTTTCAAATTGTAGCAATTAGAACACAAGTAATTGCCTCTGGAATATGTAAATGTAAATTTTCAAAGAAAAAGAAACTGACATTTTTTAGTTTTTTGAAAGAAAGAAACATTTCCGGGTTACGAATAACCTGACAATATTTGAAAATTTCGGAAGGTGTTACTTGTGTTGTGATGAAGGACTTAGCTAGCCGATTACTGACATATTTCAATGTTTTGTCTGCAGGAGTGTGATTCAGCGCCGGTGCCGGCAGCAGGCTAACGAGACCTCGTCTAACGTGAAGATAGTGTTGGACGAGCGGGTGATCCCGCACAAGTACGCGCGGGTGCTACTGCACGCCGTCTACACGGACCAGGTGGACCTGACGCTGGTCATGCGCGGCGGCGGCTCCATCTTCAGTTGCTCCATCCTGGGCAGCCACGGCTCCAGCCTGGGAGAGGTAAATACAATAATAATTTACACAATGGGTTATCTCGGATGACATGTGATAATGAAGAGAGACCGGACAACCGCACATTTTTTTCGTTTGTTCAAGATTCCCAGCTCCTCCTAACTGTCTGTATCCAGGGGGACTATGGCATCCCCAAAATATGGGCTATGTTGAGTGGCTAAAGGGGGTGGGGAGGGGAAGGAGATTTTATTTCTCACTTGAATTTTCTTTTACAAAGTTGAATAATAAGTTTGAAACGTGCTGTATGCAAGTAATGCATCTGTGTGAATACTGTATTCGACTCAACTCTGGCTGCGATACAAAAGTGTTAAAAAATTATTTATCTTACTGCAATCGAACCCTGTTAATTCGAAATCCAAATTAACAAATTCCCATGTATTTCAAAATTAATTTCATAAAAATACAACATATTCACATGTTGATCGAAAAATCTAGACCCATTACCCGGGCCGCCGGCATGTCTGTTTCAGAGTTCTGAAATAATAAAATTTTAATACGAATTAGGACGATGTATAAACGCCTAAATTGTAATTTTTTATCACGTTTTTTCTCCACGGGCCTGTCAGATCCAAATTTACTAAATTCTATCGCATATTTTCGTACGAATCGAACGTTTTCGAATTACAAATTTTTGTGTGCGGACAAAAATAAATTTCAATTTATGAATTAACAAATTTTCGAATTATATAACCATTTTGTATGAAAAAAAAACGTATTTTGCGTTTCCTCGAATTATCGGGGTTCAAATAAACGGGATTCTACTGTATTCATCATTTCCTTTCCGAAATCACCACATTATGCTGAACACCTTACATACATAATGTGAAAAATATGCCCTTTGTCCATATTTACACCTTTTTACTTTTGAACCATCTTGGTGTTGCCATTTAAAGCACTTCAAATGCCTGCGGCGCTCTACATACTTCGTATTATAAAGGTCAAACTATAAATCATTTATTTTGTTTATTTTCCAGGCGCAAGCTTTGGCGGGCAACCAACAGAGTGCAGCAGCATGCGCGCGCAGTAACTCCAGCAACAATGTCAACACGCACGCACCTTCGCCCCTCGAAGAAGCCATGGAACTGTACGAAATTGGAAGGTTGGAACCGTGCATTTACAATTCCTCAATTGAGTCAATAGTTTTATCTCCAGTAACACTCAATGTAGAAACATTGAACAACTGTTCACACTCTTAGTTCTTTCTCCTCACTCTTTGTTGTTGTCTCTTTTGTACTAGACGAATTGTTTATGGGATATTATGCCGTGATGCGTTTCCTCATCCTTTAGCTAACGTTTCGGACAGCATTACAGTGTCCATCATCACGGCAGATGTATTGAATGTGGTGAAGTGTGTATTTGTGAAGGTAGAAGTGCTACCTTGTGGCGAGGGATACCTTTTAGGGCCGGTTTTTCAATATATATATTTTTTTTTTATACGAATACCGCACAAGAGTTTCAACTGCTCCCAACCGTCTGGAGCCAGTGAGACTATGGCATCCCCAATTGGGGAATTTTGTGAGGCTGAAGGTATTGGGGAGGGGAAGGAGAGGGGGAATAGGAAGGTGGGGAAATACCTGGCAATTCAGATCTGGTCACCAAACATGACTAAAAGCCTTTCCAACGTTTCAATTCTGAATGGTGGTCTTTCACCAGGGCGATACTGAGAGTATCTTCCACTCTCCATATAAGAATAATAATTATTAGTATAATTGATGTGGTTTTTGGCGTTGGCTTTTGGTGTAGCCGTCGAGTACCGGATACCAGGAACTATTAAGCCTAGCTCCGCCGTCCCTATTGATATTAATGGGGTTTTTGTGGATTTCAATTGCTTCCGTAATTAGACGCGCTTGATCTGATTTAGGTCTTCCCAGGTTACTTCAGGAACAAATTCGAAGTAATGGCCGGGCGCAATTAAGCACTCAGCAATTTATGTTATATTTATCATCTTTATTATGTAATTTAAATTGTTTTTTTTTAATAGATTCCTCGAGTTGGACATCCTGAGTCAGGGCTGCGAGGACATCATAGCGGAGAGACTTAGTGCTAGCAGTCTTGCTGCTGTTCTGAAGTGGTCCTCCCAACCCCACGGCAGTCGCTGGGTTCACAGGTCAGTAAACAAACAGACACATACTGCAATATATATATATATAGATTCCTTGAGCTGGACATCCCGAGTCAGGGCTGCGAGGACATCATAGTGGTATTGCCTTTAAAAAAAAGTTAACAGTTCTAGAGATTTTCTTATTCGGTGTTGTCAACAGTTATGTACATTCCACAACATCAACGAGTTAATTGTTTAATTAATTTTTTAATATCCCTTTCCAGACAAGCCCTGCGCTATCTCCGCGAGGAGTTCCTGGTGGTGGGCGCCGGGCCTGCGCTGCTACAGCTGGAGGCGGCTCACCTCCAGCACGCCCTCCGCTGTCCCTTCCTGCAGGCGTCGGAGTTGGACGCGCTCAAGGCGGCCCTGCGGTGGGGCGAGCACCGCCTCGTCAAGCGGATGGAGGACAGAGGTTGGTATATATGATCTATTGCGCTTGTTTTACAAGCAGGGGTGGCTGCCTCCTTAGGTCAATAGGACATTGACCCCCAAAAATATAAAATTACAATAATATGTAACATAATTATTAACCCCGTTATAAATGCAGCACCGCGATAGTCTATGACAAGATTTCATGACGTGTCTATGGACGACACATCCGACATCAGAGAGAGAAGCGGGGTCAAGATGGCGACAGACGTAACCTGACGCGGGCCACGGAGCTCGACATGATAGAAGTGGAGTTTTATAATAATAATAATAATAATAATCGGACCATTTCTATAGCGCCGCTTTTGTGAAAAATCACCTCAGGGGCGCTGTACAAATATTACTTCCTATTCTTATATTATTATTATATTACCTCTATTCTACGAATTTTTTTTTTTTTTTATGCATTACTTTTCCTGTTTTGTTTGACGCCAGGGAGCGTCTACCCTATTTACCCGAAGTGGGTATGTTTTTTAATTACGGATGGCCAATTCCGTAAAGTGATCAAATCCAATCACGCGTGCCAGGTGCGTTGGAAAAAGAATCCATGCTGAGGATGAACGGGCTTTATCAACGACCGTACAGGACAAAAAGGTAGCATCCTCCCCTATTATTGTCTGGACCGCACGGAAGATGCTGTGGCGGATGGCGCTGCCGAGAGTCGTCATAGACCTCGCGGATGGTGATCGTGGGAATTGGCGAACATCAGGACTGTAGCGGCCTTACCTGATGCTGAGAATAAGAATCCGCCCACAAGAGCCATCCCTTTATTCTTGAAATGGTTTCGTTTTAAAATTAATCCTCCTCTCTACTCTTCTTTTTCCTCTAACATTACAATCTGGTTTTAGAGCCAATAAACATTATATTTTTCCTTTAAATAGGGTTTTATTTCTAGTATCATGATATACATCCCACTTCCCCCTGCTACATCCATCAGACTCAACCACGAATCTTGAGATAGAGTCGAGCATTAGCAGGCGAGGTTACATTTTGACGACCAACGCTACAATTATAGTAGAACCCTGTAATTCAAATCCTGACATTTCGATAAAAACAAAAAAAACACATGAATTCATAGGAAATAAAAATTATTTCTATAATTTGAAATTCGTAATTGGAAATTTATTTTGGTCCACTCAAAATTCGATTTGTTTGAAAACAAATAATACAATTTCGTAAATCTGAATCTAATTTGAACAGCTGTGGCAGTAAAAAGTTGTAAAATTTGAATTTAAGCATTTGTACATTAATTATAATTCATTATATTATTTCAAATCCAACAGGCCGGTAATCGGCTGCGATTTTTCAATTTGTTCGGATATGTGTCATATTTAAAAAAATTTGCCTTGAATACTTGAATTTGGAGGCCACCTGACTGCGACTAATCGTCCGCGAAAATAACAATTCATATAGAAATGTGTTTATGAATTTCCTTTAAATATCTACCTGAATTTGACAGACCGGCTGTGAAACTGAACTTTTCACTGTTATTTTTTTTTTTTTTCTTGAAATTTCGAATTGTGTGCGAGAAACCAATGGTGATAGTGAATAACAGCACCATCTAGCATCTAAATAAGTAGAGCGCTCTACGCTGTTTCTTCCTGTGCTGCGCTGGGCCGAGCACCGTCTCGTGAAGCGCATAGAGGACAGAGGTTGGTGGATGTACAAGCCGCGCCGGCTGCTCCCTTAGGTCAATTGGACATTGATATTTGTACATTGTTAAAAGTGAATTTCGTCCACGGTTTCAATTTTGATTTGACATCTAATAAATGGTCTTTTAGAAATCAATTATTATTTAATAGGTTTATCTTATTTGTGCATTATGTTTATGATTTATTCTTACGAGTTGCGTATATTAACCCTTTTAGTGCAAAATATATTTCGCCAAAATGTTCTAAAATGCCAAAAGAAAAGTCTATTTTTATAGATAATTTATATGAACTGGAAAAAATGTTTAATTTCTGTAAAAATACACAAATTTTCATATTTCTTTCAACATTCTGTTCACTGGGTTTCAAACTATGATACAGAAATTGAATACTACACATTTATTGAAAAGAAAATGAAAGAAAATATGAAGAAAATGTACAGGATTTATTTTCAAACAAACTCCATGCAGTCCCTTTTTAAAAGATTATATCAAGTTGGATCTTTTCACGGCATCCTCTGATTAACAGGAACCACAATATCACTCTCAATAGTCGCTAATGTAGTCTTCAAATTTTTTTGCCATTTCAAAATCTTTATGTGAACTCTCACTTGTGCTCGACATTTCGGAATCCAAATTAGGAATATGAAAAACAAAATAATGGTGTTTGTAGAAAAAAAGTGTGATCCGAGAAAGATAGAAAGCAATTTTATGAAAAAAAAAATGAATATGTGAACACGACATCCACCAACGCACGCCAAAAGTAAACTGTCGAAAGGAGCGCTGTCGCGACGCCGGCAATTTTCGCATGCCTACCTACAAGCGCGACGGCGCTCTCCGCCACTATAACGGTTAATAGCACATAAATCAAAGGAGAGCGTATGTGATAATGAAGCGATTCACCACAGCAATGTCACAGGAGTTGATTTATTTGTAAAACAGTTATAAAAGCTTATGATTGAATTTGCACAGTTTTAATTAAAACAGGAGATAACCAGTAATATGAACTCAACACCAACAGAGAGAGATAATCTAATCTAGCCGGACAACAGGAAGAGGATGTGAATCTATTAGGGAAAATCGGCCACTATGTATACCGCACAAGCGTCCCAACTGCTCCCAACCGTCTGGAGCCAGTGAGACTATGGCATCCCCAATTGGGGAATGTTGTGAGGCGGCTGAAGGTATTGGGGAAGGGTAAGAAAAGGGGAAGATGGGGAAATAGGAAATACCTGGCTATTCAGATCTGGTCACCAAACACGGCTAAAAGCCGTTTCAAGTAACGTTTGAATTCTGAATGGTGGTCTTTCACCAGGGCGATACTGAAAGTATCTTCCACTCTGGAACGTGCGCAAATATACTATATATTATTTTGAAATTAATTAATTGTAAAACAGCACAAATTAGTCAAATAAAATTTACTTGCGCACGCCAGGATTTGAAACTGCCGCCTTCGGATTCGTAGTCGAGAGCCTTACCCCTCGACCATGGAGGCCGTCAAATAATAAATAAAAATAATAATGTGTAGATGTCACTACTGTCGCCGTGCTTCAGGTGTTTGATGGATACAATAGTAATAGAAGCAAGGAGCTTAATATTCTATGACTGTATTGATTGATTTGTACATTTCAAAAATAACTTAGCTAAAAATTAACAACACTTTGGAATATTTAATTTCCTTAGAGTATGATGTAGAATCATCCCCTTTCAGGAAGAGCCACTAATTTCTGAATTTCATTTAATATTGACGTGAAAAATACTAACTTGGACCATTGTGCTTTTTTAAAGTTTCACTATTATCCCTTTCATCTTGGTCTTGCCATTTAAAAACATTTAATTTGACTTCACCCCATAGGTTAATGTTATTTTTCTCCGCCAGAACCGAACATCCTATCACACACAGCACACTCGGTGACCAGGAAGGGCGTGAAGAAGAGGGACTTGAGCGACTCGGAGCTGCGGGAGCTGCTGGCGGATATCCTGCCGCTCGTGAGGACGGATCACATCCTGCCGCCCAACTGCGAACTGCTCACTCAGGTTAGTTTACATCATTTTCCGGTCCTCTGTTTTAAAATTTTTATTTTTAATTTAATTACGTTTTAATATTGGGATGGCGGAATAGCAGTCAATATGTAGACTATAATTAAAACATTGTATTATGTCAGATGACGGGTGATAATGAAAATGCACTGGACAACTACGCAAACTCTTATATATAGTGAAACTAGCTTAAGAAGTTTTCATGCTTTTGTGGTTGCCATGCAAACACTCTACGAACAGCTACGATTGTCTTGGTCTACTTGGTAGTGGAGTGTTGTGCTCCAGTGTGGGCTAGAAGTGCATACACGGAAGATCGACCCGAGTGGAACACTTCCCTTCACCCCGCCTCTCCAATATCTCACCGCCCCCTGTATGATAAGGGACAGCAACCCCCGCAATTCCACCAAGATGTCCTTGTAAACCTGCCGGCTAGTCACCTGTTTTCTTTTTTGGACTGAAGGCGAAAAACTGCTTCGGTCACATTACTCCCCTGAAGAGTCGCGGTGAACTCAGTGGCAGACCTCGGACATGAAAAAGAAGCACCTTGTTGTAGACCCTACTATTAAACTGCCAGGGTTCTCTCTCCCTCGGAAGACGTGGACCTCATTAAACCTCATCCGGCGCAGTCACAGCTGTTGTGCGTATATGATACATAAATGGTGCCCAAAGGATTCCGAACTTTGTGAATGTGGACATATTCAAACAACAAAACACATTGTAGAAGAATGTCCCCTTCACCAGTTTCCCTATGGCACATCTGTGCTGAACCAAGTGACTCCCGATGCCGTCGACTGGCTGAATAACTTCAGCATCCCACTATGTATGACCTCCACCAACTCTCCACCACACGAAGAAGAAGAATGATGTTTAAGAAGTTTGTTATTTTTTCCAGTCCCTTGACAAACCTTATAGGAGAATTTCACTGTAACTATAGTTGACCCTCTTTCATGCTGACTCTCATACAATACTTCAATCACACATTTATTAACCTTCACTTACCCATCTCCTTTCTCTATCTAATTCCTTCAGCCCCACAACATACTCCGATATTCCGCTATTCCCAATTCATAGTATAATTAGTGAAATTTTTTTGCATCAATCCATAATGACGTATTTACATAAAAATTAACTTGTGTTAATTCTCTCGCAGGCCATCCGGCGCGGTCTCGTCAGCAGCCCCCCATCGTGCATGCTGGCCGACGCGCCAGTGTCGCGTGCGGACGCCTGGATCCGCGGCAAGGGCCAGGGTGGGGTGTACATCCGCCCCCGCCTCTACATGCCCTACTATGAGGAGGTTAAGGCGCTGCTGGAAGACCAACTGGTGCAGGAGACGGAGCTGGTTCGCATGAGGAGAGCGCGCTACATCCCCGACATACCTGACACATTGTACATGGTGAGACGGATCGCTGAAACACTTTTATTTTATTACCGTTATAAAATCCACCTCCTGACCTAACATATCGTAGTTTGTTTTGCAGTAGGAAGCAAACACTCATTATAAATAAGTGTCTAACCACAATAAAAATAACATATTATAAACCAATTACGTTCCGTTAAATGAATTATGGTACCTACACAATATTAAATAACATTAGGTACGAGTATATGTAAATATAGATACAGTTTTCATATTATTAATATACTGCCGTGGTAAGTAAAATCAAAGAACTAAATAATGGTTGTAAGAAATAACACTTTAGGTATATGCTTATGTACTGTCAAAAACAGTAAATTAACAATACAAGTTTTACATTATTTAAAGTATCAATTATTCAGTTAATTTCGTTTTATATGATTTCAAGTTACAATTGAAAATGTCTACATCTCGTATGGGGTGATTGTTACCAAAATCAGTATGGATGAAATAAAAAGATCAATTAAATGTACGAAGAATGGTAAGGCTGTTGGTTTCGTCAATATCGCTGCTGAATACTTTAAAGGAGATAGCCGTATAATTCTCACATGGTTATGCAAACTTTTTAACCAGTGTTTAGAGGAGGGTTACAAGCCATTAGATTGGAGAAGGGCTGTGATCATGCTTCTATGCAAAAGTAAAGGCTCACGTATGGAAATGAATGTGGAAATCACAGGGCTATTAGCCTGCTAAGTTCTGTTGGAATGCTGTATGGTAGGATATTGATTGAAAGGGTACAAATGAAAACAAACAATAAAATATGGGATGTACAAGGCGCATTTATGAATGGAAGGGGGTGCATAGATCAGATTTTCTCGTTGCGTATGCTCATAGAGAAGTTTCTGGCAAAAAACCGGAAACTTTTCTGTGCATTTGTAGATCTACAAAAAGCATACGACCGAGTTGACAGGAAAAAGTTATGGAAGGTATTGTTCAAGTATGGAGTGAATACGAATCTTATGCAGGCAATCACGTCTCTGTACGAGGGAAGCGTTGCATGTGTAAAATCACCGTTTACCATAGTAAACGGTGGTTTTACGGGGTGGTTTGACATCACAAAAGGTGTTAACCAAGGCTGCGTAATGTCACCGTAGTTATTCAATCTATACATGTATATTTGTATGCAAGAATTGAAAGAGGTGGGTTTGGGTGTGAGAATGAGTAATATGAAAGTATGTTGCCTGTTGTATGCTGATGATGCGGTGCTGATTGCTAACAGTATGGAAGATCTACAGTCCCTCGTTTCTAGGATGAATGAAGTATGTATGAAGAATGAGCTAATGTCGAATGTAAGTAAGTCTAAAGTCATGGTGTTTGAAAGAGAGAGCATGAAAACAGTGCGCAATATAATAAGGAACTCCAGTGAAAAATATAATGGGTTTAAAAAAATTTGTTCGTATAGATCAGCAAATGCCGATTCTAAATATATAACTTTCATTATATATATAATGGAGTTTCACACTTGGTTCAAATAAGACTTAAAATAAAATATTCACAGTTTACAGTTTTAACCATTAAATCCTCAATCAACGGAAAAGGTTGTGATTGAGGGACGACAATTTTGTTCAGTTCTCTGAAATCGATACATAACCTTGTTTTTTTCTCCTCTTCTTTTTTATATGCCAGAGTTACTGGAGCAGCAAATGGGCTATAGGATTCCTTAATCAAATTCTTCTTTAATAGTTTTGATATTTGATTTTCTATTTCTCTTCTATCTTCCGCTGTGCATCTGTATGGACGTTTGTAACAGTATTTATCAACCATCAAGTCAATATGAGCTTCATAATGTCTCACAGTACCGACGTCATATTTATCTTTGGCGAAGACTGGTTCGTATTTTTCTATCAACTTATCGATTTCTGATTGTTGATATAAATCTAGATGGTTTACTATCATTTCAAATCCATCCGTGTTTACATGTTCGTTGAAATTTATTTCACATTTGTTTATGTGTTTAGTGTCTTGTTCCTCAGAATGTAAAAAAAAAACTTTCTTCATTTTTTTCACCTAGTACATCAGGAATTTTAATATTTATTAAATTTGAAGTATTGTTTTTTGAATAGTTATTGTTTTTTATATCCTCTTCATTGGAGGTCACTTCTTCTGGGTTTTTACATTGTATGATCTTTAATTGTTCATTTTGTATCAATTTGAAATTTTTGATACAATCCAAACCAATTAGAAAATCGTAATTAAAATTTTCATTATCTACTACAAAAATATCCACAATTCTTTCTATATTGTAGATTTTTATTTTTAGTGATACCATACCTTTTGTTTTCTTCTCACCATTAATAGTCTTCAAGTTTACTATTTGTATATCACTTGTATATTCTCTTGGCTGTATCTTCAATAATTTTGCATTAATTAATGACACATTTGAATTCCTGAAACTTTTAAAGTATCATTTAATAGTAACTTGACTTTTATTAATGGTGGCACCTCTAGTTTTTTAGATTCTTCTCGTTTAGTTATTAAACCAGCAATTTTCCTCAGGATGGTAACGTTTCCCTTTTTTCTCGTTAACACAGATTCGGCACGGTTTTTTTTCTTCAATTTCTTTGGATTTAGTGTCAGAATATATAATACCTTTTTTTCATACTTATTCTTCCCAACAAGATGTTCCAATTTTCCTATTTTATTGTAAAGATCTTCCGGTCCTCGTAAAGTTTCTCTGTCAATTTTATCAGCCACATAATTAGGTAAACCAAATGCTATAAGGTCTATAAGTGTCCCAGTATCAATTGATTTCCTTACTTCCAGTAATAATTTTTCTTTTTTTAATGCATACTCAAGTAACGAACCTGCTTGATATTTAAAGGCGAGAGCATATCTAATGGGTGACCATCCTTTGTTTGCAAACGTGTGACAAAAATTTTTCTCCCATATGTCCCATTCCGATTCCACTGTAAATTTCATTAGCATGCAGCTGTACCACTCACTACCGAGCATTCCAAAAAATGTTTTAAAATTTCAATTTTCTTTTTGTCTTCGTTGATTTGGAAACGTTCACATTCTTTATTAAAATCTTCAATCCACTGGTTAGCATTTGAGCTTCTGCCAGTGAATTTTCCTATGACGAAATCCTTTGCAATATTCCCTAAATTTTTAGTTTCAGATTTTGTTTTTTTTATCTTCAAGCAATTTTTCTAACAGTTTTTCCAACATTTGGCTGGAGCTATTAGGTATAGATTCAGCATTATTTATGTTTTCCATAATTTCTTCTAGGTAAATATCATTAAACTGTAAGTTTTGTTCTTCATCTAAATATATTGTTGACATATCATCCGTCAGGGTTATCCATATTTTCCTTGTTTGATGTCTTTTATTTAATGATTTTCTTACCTTGGCATAGTTTGGAGTGTTTATAATTTGTTGGTGTAGATTTGCAGGTTGGGATTCGGGTGGTATACAAAAAATCCGTCCATCAGGTGTAGCTATTGAAGTTATGCATATGACGTTTGATTTTCCGTCTGCCGTTTGTCCCACAGCAAAATCAAACCTCAATTTATCCATGATTCGTGAAATATTTGCAGAAAAAATGTTGTTTTATAATGGAGTTTCACACTTGGTTCAAATAAGACTTAATTGCGTTTCTCTGCAATAAACAAAAGACTTTTATTCATAATAGGTATTTACAATTTTAAGAATAACAAAATAAGAAATTTAAGATTATCAAAATATTCACTCACCTGCAATAAACAAAAGAAACAACATTTAAAGCCTCTATTTCAGGTGTTTTTATCTCGTTAAAAATTATAAAGCATATTGCTACAATAATAAAATTTCGCTCTCGTTAAACGTCACGGCCGTTTAGTCAGTAGTGACATCTAGCGGGCTACCAACTAACCTGTCGGTAACGCGGAAATTACAGAATTAAGAAAGCGCTAACATTAAGTAATGTGGTTTTCTTTACATATATAATTACTCGTAGATTTTATAAATCGTTATATAAAAGTGAATTAAAAACCGTACCATCAAAACACCATGTTCTGTTGGTTCCACTGCTTCTGACTACACACATGCAGTTTTCGAGCCCAACTTGTAACTAGATAAGGTTTTTTTCCGCTTTTTATAATCTATGGCTTATAATTTCGCTGTTTGCAGTGTTCATTTTGCTCGTAAAATAATTATGTTTGTTTATTGCGACTACTTGAGGGTTTTTGCTTGAAAATTCATAACAATTTTAACGAATTTGTCTACTTAATAATCTATACCGCTTGCACTAAACAACAACATCATTGGCACTTTGGTGATTATTTCTTCAGTTATTCTGGAAGTGAGGATTTCTAATGATACCTCAAACTTATTATTTCTTACAATGCATAATATATTTATTTTTATTTCAAGCCATTAAAGTTCAAAACTATATAATTTATTCAACCTATTCATGTCACCGGCTGTTTGTCAAGTTCACAGTTGCGCATGCGTCAGTTTTCACGCATGCGTAGAACACTGATGGAAGCTATTAACGCAAGCGATTCTGATTTGCCTTTCAAACATAATTTAAAGCATTAAAGGACTTCAAAGACTTTCTTTGAACGCTGATAAATTGTTAATTAGTTCCGGATATGAATGAATTTTTGCACTTTGGTACAATGCACCTGCAATAGTAACGAGACGCTGATATTCTACAATGTTTCCTTCAATTAAAAGCAGTTAAATTTGATTTTAAAGTTCTCGAAGTTTTGTATGGAATCCATATAATATCGATTACCGCCTATTGAATCGCTAATCCGACTGGCTCGTGTGACGTCACACCCAACAAGCCATAGATTTCGTGCGTTTTGGTGGGCTTTAAAAATTGAAACTTTAACTATTATTTTAACCATTAAAACGAACTTAAAAGAATAATTAAATAAGCAGAAAATTAAGTTAGGATGTCAACATAATAAAAAATAAATAAAAAAATGGACTGGAGTTCCTTATTGTGAGTGATGAATACTTGGAGCAGGTCTATTAGTTTATGTATTTGGGATGTATATTTACGAGTGATGGAAAGACTGATAGCGATATTGAAAGAGGGATGAATGCAGGAAACTTCATTAACGGAGGACTGAACGTGGTTGGCGCTAAAGTTGTCCAAAGAAGCGAAGCTAGCAGTTCACAATGGAGTGTTGATACCAACCTTGTGATGTATGGTAGTGAGGCATGGAACTGGCAGAGGAAGAATGAAAGTAGACTGAATCTCTGAGGCGAATGTGTGGTAAAAACATGTATGATTTTGTAGAAAATGTTCAGATTCGTGAAGAATGCAAGGCTGATGTAAGCGTAATGAGTAAGGTTAAGAAAGGGACGCTTAGATGGTTTGAGCATGTAGAGCGAATGAACGAAGAAAGGAGTGTAAGGAGAATGTATGAAGAAGATTAATCAGTGAGAAATAGGTTAGGATACAGTTGTATTTGCAGATGATACTGTTTTGGTGTTTGCTGGTGATACTTGGGATGAAACTTATGCCAAGTGTGAGTCAGGATTAAAGATTGTTAAAAAGTAGCTTGATCAAAACCTTTTGACTTTAAACACGTAAAAAACTAAATATATTACTTTTAGCATTTCCTCCGTAAGTCGACCCTCTGTGGATCGTTCCTTAACAATGCATTGTTGCGTACACGAGTGCAATTGTCAATCTTTAGAAAGAGTAGACAATATCAAATATCTTGGCTTAATTATTGATAAATATTTAAAATGGAACGATCATATTACTGTATAAACAAACAAAATAAGAAAACTAGCCTATATCTTCAAGGCTCTAAGAAATATGTTGGACCAATTACACTAAAAACTGTATATTGGGTGGGGTTCATGTTACAAGACTACCCTAGAGTTCTTAAATGTTGCTCAAAAATTAATTTAAAAAAGAATGTACAAGAAATGTTTGTTTATATTCATCACACTTATTATACAGTGAAAGTAAAATGATGACAGTAAGGCAATTAATTGTACATAATACAGGTACAGGCTCTCTGTAATTTTTTTAACAATACTGTCACAAGTGCATAATACTAGAATGGGTTTTTCTCTAATGTGCAAGCCGGCAAGTAACAGAACATCATTTGGACAAAGGAGTTTTTCTTGTAAAGCTCCTTTGTTATATAATAGGCTCAGTGACAACATTAGAACTATACACTAGATAAATTTATTTTAAAAAATGGTCAAAAAGTCTATGCTAGCTGAGAATGGTGATTTCGCTTTATCCATGTTATCCGTTATGTTGTAATCAATGTTGAAACTATGTGTGCTCGACATTATCATTTACTTATATATATATATAAATATATATTTTTTTTTTTACCTACATATTTTTATTTACATACTACTTGTATGTTTTTATTTACATATTACTATTTAATTACTATTACTATTACTATTTACCTTGTTTATTTATATATTATGATTTACCTATTTTCATAATTATGTACTTATTACTATTTACGTAATTTTATTCACATAATTTTATTTACTTATTAGTATTTACCTATTTTTATTCTTATATACTTATTAGCATTTACTTATCAATATTTACTTAATATTTAATGTGTATTATTACATGCTTATTACTATTTACTGATCATTATTTACTTACTTTATTATTATTTTATTTTATTTATATTTACTTTATTTTATTTAATTATTATTATCTGATCTTTATTATTTATTTACTATTATCTACTTATTAATATAATTTTATTTTTTTTCATGCATTATTGTTTGCTTATTGAAATTTACTGATTATTATTAAATTGTGTTGCCGCTCATCTCAACACAGGATTGTCCCAGTGAGATGGGTGGCTAATGTTTTTGTTTTCATAATTAAATTTAACAATAAATAAATACAGGCGAGTTCTCCAAATATTCTATATTGCTTGGATATTACTACTGTATCGGCATTTCCTCCATAAGTAAATAAAAAAAGAAAAAGAAAAGAAGCCTGGGACGTTAGAGGAAGAGATGCCACGATCAAGTGAATCAAATACTTCGCTCTCCTCCGTCGGATATCTCCCATAGACATTTTCTCAAATCTCTTCCGTAGACAATAGAAGTGATGCCTTTATAAGCGGGGTCAGTATTTACGTTACAATCTTTCTAATTGGTATTATTATTTGGTAATTCTGAATCTGACATGCTGGTAATTGGTTCGATTTACACATGAATATGTTGTATTTTTACGAATTTACTTTGCGTATCTGAAGGACGCCACGGAAATCAACTGCGAAAATTGGAATTACACGGGAATCACTCATATTATCACGAATTTACTTCAGATACCACCCGAAATGAAGGGGTGGCCACGGAACTAGACTTTTAGTTGAATTTTTCTTGAAATTGAATTTAGTTTTCGACTTCCCGAGGATTTCGAAGTAACTGGGTTCTGATGTACTGTCTCTAACTTTGCAGTTTTTACCAAGGCTTATTATCATTATCACATTGGTTGTTTGTGTCTTAACCGAAAACATGACTATTATTATTTATAATTTTGAAACTGTCAATTCATGGTGGAATTCTATTTTAATTGGATTTTTTTTTTGATAGAAAAACCTTTTCAACTATCTTCCCGTTGTTTATTTACTGATATAAATGTTATATATACCGTAGATTTAGTTTGAATTGTACCAGTCTGCAGATGCCTGTGATAGGGTGAAACCGGTCCCGTCTGAAACAAACATGTGGAAAATAGTTACAATGGTTTTTATATTACAATTATTATTGTCACATCGTCTGCTTGGCTTCATGTGGAACAACAAACCTCAGTTCACAAAGTTCCCTTGCCGTGTCCAGTCCTGGGACCAAATCAGATACTTTCAGTTTCACATTACATCTTATTGACTATTTCTGTGTTGATTATTATCAGGTATCCGCGGAGCCCCGTGCCCGCTCCTCGGCTTCGGTGGCGGCGGCTGAGTCCCCCCGCGCGCCCGCTGCTCCCCTACCCCCGCCAGCCGCCCCGCAGCCCTCTCCGCAGCTACTTCGTGCCCTGCTGCAGCGCGAGGCCGAGCTGCGCAGGGCGCCGGCTTGCACGCGCGCCACTCAGCGGGCGCTCACGCACACGCATGAGGTCAACCGACAGGTCAGTCGGACATTTTATTGTCCCAATTATTTCACTACAAAACACTGGGTACCATTCTCCACTGTCCAGAATGTCGAGACGTGTTAACTGAAGCGAGGGCCTTGAAATTTTTGATACCAGTCAAAATGATTTTTGGCCGAGTCTTTACGAAAATAAACTTCGAAGAATATCTAATAATATGTCTAAAATCATGGACTCTACCAAATCCTTATTCAGGCTTTAACTTGAATGTTCTCTCAAATGTATATTTTTGTCTTTGCTTCATTCATATATTATATATGTGCTGTTCTTTTTCTGCAGCTCTTGTTTATCTCATTTCGTGTTCTGTATTTTGACAATGTGAAACGTGCTAAACACGTAGGGCGCTAAAAAATGCAACATATCCCTATTATGTTTAGATGCTCGACTCTATCTCAGTATTCGTGGGTGGAATTGATGGATGAAGCACGGGCAGCGGAAGGTATTTCCTGATACAGAAATGAAACCCTGGTATTGATAAAACATGAGGTTTATTGGTATACAAAGTGTAACATTGTCGTTATCTTAAAAAAATAGAGAGGAGGATTAGTACTACAACGAAATATATTAAATTAATTAGGATGGCTCTTGTGGACGGCATCTCGTCTTCTGCACCAGGGAGGGCCACGCTTGTCCCGATGATTGCCGATTCCTCCATACACCATCCGCAAGATCTGGGACGTCTCACGGCAGCGCCATCCGCCACAGCAAACTTCATCCGGGGAATCCAATAAATAAGAGAAGATGGTACCTTTCGCTCCGTACAAACGACGTTATTTCTCGGTCATCATTGGCATGGTTTTATTTAAAATCCAGCGCACCTGCACGCGCAGATGGATTTTGTCCCTCCAAGTCACCATCCATAATTAAATTTCCTTCCTACCCACTTCGGGTATATTGTGTTGAAACACTCGTTGGCGCAGATGTATATTACAGCACAATTTAAAAAACATATCACTCCCTTTCCAAAAACTACCGGCTCTGTCCGCCGCGTCAAGTCACGTCTGGGGCCATCTTGTCTTCGCTACTCTCCCTTCCGTCGGATGTCTCCCATAGACATTTCCTCAAATCTCTTCCGTAGACAATAGAAGTGATGCCTTTATAAGCGGGGTCAGTATTTACGTTACAAATGGTCCATTAATCAATATATATTATAAAAGAAAGTCCAAAAAAAAGGGCTGCCCGCAAAAACTCCGAAACGAGACCCGGTACAATCAAGGGAGTTATATGGTGTGGTAGATCTCTATCCCCCTCCAGGATGAGGGTTCCCGTTTTTACCTAAAGGGCATGCTTTTGAAGATATAAGGGCTGGAAGTTTTGTCCTCTAGAAATTTCAAGAACAGTCTTCCGGGAAAGTTCTAAAAGGTTCGATAAAGCTGTATAAAGTTCTGGAAGGAGTGGCGGAGTATATCGGTCGGTCTAGAAGGTTCTGGATGGTTTGCAAATGTTTTAGAAAATTGTGGAAGCAGAAAGTTCTAGAAGCTTTCAGAAATGAGTGGCGGAGTGTGGCGGTGAGTCTAGAAGGTTCTGGAAAATTCTAAAAGGTTCGATAATCTTAATTTTAATCAGTATATATTATTAAAAAAAAAGTATTCGAGAGCATTCCGCAACATTCCACAACATTCCACAACATCCCACAACATCCCACAACATCCCGGAATATTCTGGAATAATAATAATAATAAATGTTCGGGAATAGGGAATCAGGAACATCATTGTGGAACATTCTAGAACACTCGAATGTTGTCCTGACTGAAGCTGGGTACCCCAGTTAGTGTTAATATAAAAATAAAATATATCTAATTCTCTAATAAGGCTTGATACAACAGGGCCATCGGCGACATCTATTGATTTTACTACCAACTTATTTATATTGTTAATGAACAACATCCGGGGTTTAGTTTTGGACCTCTTCAATTTATGCATAATTTATTTACAATTTTTAATTTTTTAGTTTTATTTTTTAATATTTAAACACCGATTCTCGGCCCGCTTCAGCATTTGTTCAAATTTTTATCAGCTGTTTTAAGTTCTTTACAATGGGTTGTTTATTATTTTGCAGATACGTCTTCGGGTGGTGCGCGAGTTCAACCTGCCGGACTCGGTGGCAGACACGCTCGAAGGCGCCACCGCGGAGGGGGGCGCCACCACCCCGCAGCAGCACGCGGCCAGGTGATCCTCTTTGTGTGAATTTTGCCGCTGAGATGCCACCGCATCCGGTGAAGGATGATCTAAGTCCAAGCCCAAGCCCAATGTAGTTGCGTATTTGTCATACTGTTTTGTATGGCATCTGACAAGGTGAGAATCACTGATGTCAATTGAATAGACTTGCCTTAACGTACCATTTCAACGGCTGTAGGCAAAGGTGGCACCGGTCTAGTTCACTGCCTTTCACATTTTTAACTAAAATTGAACTAAAATTGAACTAAAATTGAACTAAATTTTAACTAAAATTTAACTAAAATTTAACCAAATACTAACCAACTAACTAACCATCATGCCATTTTACCACAGGGTTAGGCAGGGAGAACAGACTGTCAAACAACACTATCTTGGCATACACTTTTTGTTTCATTCATATTCATACATTCTCTTCTGTTATTCTGACTTTTGACATGGCCCGACTCAAGTATTTGATTTACTTGATAGTGCCATGTTTTCTCTGGTGTCCCCGGCTTCTTCCATTCACATTCTTGTCATATTTTCCTTACACTCCTTTCTTCGTTCAAGCGTCCCTTTCTTAATCTTACTCATTGCGCATACATCAGCTTTGAATTCTTTGCGAATCTCAACATTTTTCACACGGTTATACATGGTTTTACCACAAATTCGCCTCAGAGATCTAATTTCTACAGTATTCAGTCTATTTTCATCCTTCTTCTGCCAGTTCCATGCCTCACTGCCACACATCAGGGTTGGTATCGGCACTCCATTGTGGAATCCTGGCTTTTTGTTAGCGCCAACCGCGTTCAGTCGTCCGTTAGTGGAATTTCCCGCAATCATTAATCTTTCAATATCCTAAATTAACTAATTACTAAACACTTGTAAACAAGCTGAACCTTTTCGCTTGTTTGCTGTTTTACTTAAATTGGCAGCATGGCTATCTCGCCCCTCGCCACCCTTATTTTTGTATCTTCCCTTTGTGTGTTAGGGCACCTCTATGTATTATTTGCTCTGTGGTGATAGTGTATCTGCGTTTTGCTTCCTGAAATTTTTCTTTTATCTCTATAGGGTAACTATTTTTTTTTTAGTTTATAAATTTTTACAAAGCTTATGAGACAATATGTGATGTTTTACTTAGTCCTCCTCACTAGTCACTGCACTGGGGGTTCCTGTGCTGGGGCGGCCTAGCTTTTATTTAAAAACTGATTGTTTTTAAGCTCTTACGAAGTTCTTCTCGAGATGCTGGATAACTCCTCTTCTGAAGTGAATTATTTATTAGCTGCTTGATGGAGAGATATTTATAATTCCTTTGTCCAAAATTCTCATCGAAGGTTTTCACTAATTACTATAAACATTTTTTTCTCAGTATTATTGATTGTTGTCTGTAAGTGGGTTGCACAAAATTGGCCACGTGGGCCACGCTGATTGTGCCGCGGTTCACGCATCACTGGTTTGTGACAAGTAAAATTTTACAACCGAAACTATACAATTTAGTAATGACCAGGGGCGCTATTCCCATTCTTTTTAAGGAAGATTCCTTAACTTTTTCCTTAGGGTTAAAGACTTCTTACTTAACTGCGGTTCCGGTTCTATCGGATGACAGCTGTCAGCTGAATTCAGGGAACGACATTCATCAAAAATGTCAATATTTGCGATGTTTTTACAATAGAAAATCTCAATATTTGAGATGTTTTAACAAGAGTAAAAGTCAATATTTGAGATGTTTTCACAATAGAAAATCTCAATATTTGAGATGTTTTAACAAGAGTAATCTCAATATTTGAGTGTTTTATTAACAAGAGAAAAAGTCAATATTTGAGATGTTTTCACAATAGAAAATCTCAATATTTGAGATGTTTTAACAAGAGTAAAAGTCAATATTTGAGATGTTTTCACAATAGAAAATCTCAACATTTGAGATGTTTTAACAAGAGTAAAAGTCAATATTTGCGATGTTTTTACAATAGAAAATCTCAATATTTGAGAAGTTTTAACAAGAGTAAAAGTCAATATTTGAGATGTTTTCACAATAGAAAATCTCAATATTTGAGATGTTTTAACAAGAGTAAAAGTCAATATTTGAGATGTTTTCACAATAGAAAATCTCAATATTTGAGTGTTTTAACAAGAGTAAAAGTCAATATTTGAGATGTTTTCACAATAGAAAATCTCAATATTTGAGTGTTTTAACAAGAGAAAAAGTCACTATTTGCGATATTTTCACAATAGAAAATCTCAATATTTGAGTGTTTTAACAAGAGAAAAAGTCACTATTTGCGATGTTTTCACAATAGAAAATCTCAATATTTGAGATGTTTTAACAAGAGAAAAAGTCAATATTTGAGATGTTTTCACAATAGAAAATCTCAGTATTTGAGATGTTTTAACAAGAGAAAAAGTCAATGTTAAGTATGTTACCAATTACGTTATTATTTACTTTAAACATAATTAGCTACTAAACATTATTGAACATTATATGGATGTTGACATATTTGACAATTCACGTCAATCTTCACTCTTCGGTCGGCACAAATTCAAATGTCACTTTTAGAACTAGAGACAAAAAAAGGTCATTACTATCTAATGAGGTAGGTACCTTTTTATAAAACGTGATTCTTCGTTAAAAGGCTTATTTATGATATTTAAAAATAAAATAAAAATGTATTAAAATGAATTTCTAAAATGAATGAATGTCTCACCGGAATTCCGCAGTAAATCAAGAAGTCTTTAACCCTAAGGCAAAACATTAGGAATCTTCCTTAAAAAGAACGGGAATAGCGCCCCGGGTGATGAGACTTATAATGTGTTGAGTGTCTTGATGGGGAAATTGAGATTCAAGGAAGCAAAATCTTTAAAACAATCATCGATTATAAACTTTATCAATAAAAGTGTATATTTTTCTAATATTTTTATTTAATCTCTTCTCTATATATAAAAATGAATGTTTGCGTGTCTGCCTTCGATTTTCTCGATTATTACTGGACCGGTTTTGCTGAAAAGAGCACAGTTTGTTCTTATTAGTGCCGGGAAGGTTTGGAGAGTAGTTTGAATGACATCCAATATGTAAAACTGTTGCTATAATGTTTTAAAATTAGTATGAAAAACATTGAACCCACCGTGTTGTATTGAGGTTAGCCCATAGATATACCGCTCTGGTTAGCCACAGATTACATATACAAAAGAAGGTTTGTTTGGGTAGAATATTTTCAAAATGGAAAACACAAGAAGGTACCTACTTAAGAACTTTACTATTTAAATATTAAATAAAATTTTCAAATGAATATTTCTTTGTTTAGAGATAGTAATAGTCGTCACACGGCATTACTTTTGCTGTCAAATCAATTATGGCACCCAAATGAAAAGCAAGAATTCGCAACTTCATAACTTTATCTAAAACAAAACAAAAAAAAGAATAAGTAAATGTTAATAGCTAGCAAGTAATACTTGTGATGGAGGTATGTTGGTAGGTGCATAAGGTTTTTTTAAACCTCTTCGGATATAACTAGTAACGGCTATAAGGACTATAAAAACTTTGTATTTTTTCTCTAAATGACTAGAGGTATCTAGATGCTAACCAAGAATTAGGGACCTTTTCGCGGTCGGTGTCTTTATCTCTTCTGATTTTGGTGTTTGTGATTTTGCAGGTCTAGCCAAGACGGGGACGACACGGACCAGGAGATGGACGAGATCGGCAACAGGAGGTGCCTGCAGGGGTCCAGAGAAGGCCTCGGTATGTGAATTTATTTATTTGGGATGGTGTAATAATAGGCAAATGGCTGGTAATTAACACAATGCATTATCTCGAGTAACGAACGGGTGATGAAGAGGAGACAATGATGGTTGCGGGTGGATTCATTTTATCAGGTTATTATTAATCTCTTTACCACGGTTTGACGATGCCTTCGGAAGGCGAAATAGCTGTCATACTTACATACATAATAATAACTATACAGTACAGTCTAGGTAATTAAAAAAAACCTCAAATTTGTGAAAAAAAATTAACCCCCTACCCATACGGACGTACGTGATACGGCCGTTATATTATCGCCCGAAAGCAACAAGCCGTCTCCCATACGTTCAGGTACAAAAAAGCTATACCCATAACCCACAAAACATTCGTATACGTCAAGTTTGTTCCCGCGTCATCTCGTTTAGTATTTCGAGGTCAGCCGAAGCTAACGGATGTGTTTGGGTATTTTCGCCTCTCCCATACAAGTCACGTCACTAGTCACACATATTGTTATTGCGAAATCTAATGAAAAAAATCCAATGTGTTTCTTTTACCTATTTTTTTTAATAATACCTAAAGGCGCGCATGTCCTAGAGACCTATGTTAATCGCCATGCAGACGCAAATAGCAGAAATGGTAATTTTCCCTCATACGGAAAAGAGTCAATTCAATTCGTACCACGATGAACATGTCCTTTTTACATGTGTTCAAAAGTGTTATGTTTTATCAGAGCGGAGGTGTGTAATGTCGGCAATGCAGCAAAAACTTCTGGCAGCGAGTTTTTAATCTGCTAGTTTAATAATTTGTTTTGGTCTGCTTGAAATTTTGTCCGTGTTGAATTAATATAAAATTTTTTTGTTGCAGAACCCTGGAGCGCCTCTCCCGTCGGTGGACGCAGACCTCTGCCCTCCCTGCTGACCGAGGGAGACAAGGCCAGGTAAAAATCGTCAAGATACTGCAATTAAATGTTTCCACTTGGACAATATGTTTTTCGGCTGTTTTTCAGATTTTGATGAAATTGTGATTAGCCGTTGAGAAGTGACTTTAAGCCATAGATATTGTGGCCATTTATGTTTAAGGTTTTACTGTGATATGGATTGCGAAATAATAGTCAATAGACTGTATTGTCACCATATATTATTTCAGATCCGTTTGGACAACACTTTTATCCAAATGGATTATTATTATTATTTCAGTTCCATTTTCCAAAATTACCCATACTTTTTTTTTTTTTTACAGTAACTCCACACAGGAGACCCTGAGGGAAATAATTTCCCTCAAGGCCTATATCATCTTTGGGGATGCTGTGTGGAGGGTCTTTAGAGGATAGGAAGGAGTGAACTTGGGTCTTGAAGAGACCCATGTTATAGGATGGAGGAAACACAGAGGCCGGCAGATCATTCCACAGCCGAGCTGTTGAACACAAGAACGAATCGTAGAAGCGACCCGTTCTCATGTGACAAATGTCAACCGTGTGCAATATATTTATTGTCTGTGAACAAAACTACTCCAAATGAATGTACCCATTTATTTGTTTATCGTATTCAAATAATTAAATGTATTATTCATATATTCCTGAAGATGACAGCATAGCTGTCGAAACATGGTAAATATTTATATATTTAAAAATAAGTGGTGTATACAAAGTATGTTTTTAATTATTTAAATAAATATATGATTATTATTTTTTTCTTTTTTGCAGGCCTCACAGTGTCGAATCGGTCGTCACGCGCCAACGCCGTCGCCAGATTCAAAATGGACGCGGCCTCTCGGAAGCAATGCCGGACGTGGCCATGGCGACTAACTCCCTAAACCGCCTGCGCATCCAATCGGACACCCCACAGAAATTACTAACGGACGCACAACAACCGAACGCCGGCTCATCCGGCATGCAGTACGCGTCCAAATCACAACAATTAATGCCGAATGATCAGAGAGCTTCCCTGAATTCGAATGTGTACAACTCACAGTTCGATCAGAGCTGTTCGACGAGCTACGATCAGTACGGTTGCGATAATCGTGCTGCCGCTTGCAGTTACGCTGAGCCGCGTTACGGAGGCATCGGCTACCACGGTGGTGGTAATCAACCGGTCGATTACCACACGGCCGGTAATGTCGCCGAATACCACGGTGGTAATGTCACGGACGGTGGGGCCAGCAGGCTAACGGAACGGAATCTGTACGGGTTGGGTTTCAACCTGAAGCAGGCGGCGGGAGGGAGTGTCGGAGCGGAAGCGGTCCCCTTTATGAACCCGAACCAGCACCTGCTGCAGGAGGGCTGCGGGTTTGGCAATGTCTATGGACGCCAGTCGCGGGATAGGAGTCACGCGTGGAGCGGGCAGAGTGGAGGTAAAGCTTTAATTTTTTTTTAAAAAGGTTATTTCAGGATGAGGATCGGCAACCCAAAACCCAAAAAAGTATTATAAAGACCATCCTTAAAGCCCCCATAAGAACGTCAACAAAAGAAATCTACAAATCTTTTGCAGTTTCTAACATCCAAAATACCTATGTTAAACATTTTTAAAAAAATCTAGTTTTCACTACACAAGAGCTAACCAGAATGACATTATGAATATATCCAAATTTAAAACTGCTTTTGGACAAAGAAACTGTTAACATCTCTCCACGAAGTTCAGTTCACTTCCGTCATAAAAAAAAAAAACGAAAATGCACATGATTTCAAAAACCAAATCAAAACCGGTCACGAAATCAAAGAGGATTTATCCAGCATTTTGAAAAGAATGTCGTACAACCTTAAAACAATCAGTTTTTAAATAAAACCTAGTCCGCCTCAGCACAGGAACCCCTAGTGAGGAGGAGGACTATGAAAAACATCCTGATGTGTCTTTTTATCCTTTTTAATTTTTAATTTTATAAATAGAAAAAGAAATGTATAAAAAAAAATGACTGCCATATAAAAGTAGAACAAAAGATGGACGAATCTGAGAACTTTAGGTTTTCAACTGAAGCAAATATAAAAAAATATATATAATTACCATTCATACTAGACATCATTTGCATTTCCATTACAACAAATAATCAACCTTTTCTTATGCTTTTTCCAGGGGATCCCTCCTCCTACCAGCACTCCTCCGATCTGGATGGTGCTCCGCCCCTGCAGCTGGACCTCGGAGATGGAAACCAGCACTCCAGTCCCGCCCGCCACATGGAAGGTGGGCTTTAGTATTAAATATGTATTTTATATATATACTATGGCCAAGGAATCAGACTGTATCGTGCTTCCATACAATGCTGATGAATACATTCCATTTCTGGGTCTATTACGCCGCCTCAGCTTTTCCGATGCGTAGAGAAGTGACACCGCTATCGACACAGAGTGGTATTTATTGACTAAATATCACACACTGGATTACAACAGTCTATAAATGGTGTAACGCTTTTTGTAATGTGAAATGGTTGCTTCCCTAACGCAGCTGGTAAGGTCGACCTCTGTTGAACTCTACTGCTGCGTCAACTATCTCGGAAATCTCCCCGACTGCTGGCACCCAGGTGACGACCAGTGTGTTCCAGTTCTGGTTTCTTGAACTTCTCATGTTTAAGATTTTACTGTAAAATTGGGATATATCACCATCTAAATACTTATTGGTTATTTTGTATGTTTTCAGCCACACAGGCCTGGGCGCGGAGTCATCCCCAGGAAAGAGGAGGAACTCTGCCAGCTGACTATGGCCAATCGCAGGTACAGTCCCTCTAATAAGGAGCATCAGTCCATTTTTTTAATTTTTTTTTATTAATGTTGACACCCTAACTCAATTTTCTGTTTTTTTTTTAATTTTTTTTTAAAGTTCGTTTTCATGGTTAAAATAATTGTTAAAATTTCAATTTTTTAAAGCCCACCAAAACGCACGAAATAAATCTATGGCTTGTTGGGTGTGACGTCACACGAGCCAGTCGGATTAGCGGTTCAATAGGCAGTAATCGATATTGTATGGATTCCATACAAAACTTCGAGAACTTTATACTCAAATTTAACTGCTTTTAATTGAAGGAAACATTGTAGAATATCAGAGTCTCGTTACTACTGTAGGTGAATTGAATTGTTGTATATCTTATCACTAACTATAGACAGTTTATCATATCAATAATAAGTACTGGCGTTACTGACTGTGCTGGATTCATTCGATATTCATCATTATCTAATAATAAATCTTTGGTATCGCCGTCAACAATGAAAAAAACTATAAAAATAGCTAGAAATGACAAAATATTACGAAATTTTAAGTCGTTATGTCCCAGACCCTATTAGGTCTATAAAAAGTATTAAATGATTTATCCTGAAAAATTTGTCATTCGGGATTCAAAATCGACAAAAACGGAAGTACAAATTTTTTTTATTTTTTTTAAATCTCGACTACAAATCCGGAGGTTGTGGGTTCAAATCCCAGCGTGCGCATGTAAATTTGATTTAATTAATCTGCATCGTTTTGCAATTAATTTGTTAAAAATAATATATACAGTATATGGTGCGTTCCAAAGTGAAAGATACTTGAAATGGCTTTAGCCGTGCTTAGATCTGAATAGCCCGGTACCTCCCCACCTTCCTCTTCCCCATCGCCTTCCCCTCCCCATGCCTTTTACCCTTACAACATACCCCAATAAGGAATGTGCGGTATTCGCATAAAAAAATAGGAGTGTCAGGAGAATTCATAATGCGAAAGTAAATTGCAGAAGAATTAATCAATCAATGCAAAAATGATGTGAAAAAAAGGACCCACCATGAATAACATAATACCGACAGACTAATATATCAATATTAGGTAATATCACAAAAAAACGGGAATGATACAGAACTATTCCTCTTGCACTTTGTTACCATCTGGTTAGAATTTTTTGGATGCGATTTTAACCTTTAGTGCTTTGAATTATGTATGAAAGGAAAATAATATAATCGCTTGCGTTAATAAGCCTCTAGCCGTTTTCCAAACACGCGTCTGTTACGGACCTGACAAAAAATGACATTAGATGTTTTGCGAGAGAAATATGCAATTTTTTTATAGGTTGTGGTACCTCCAATGGCTTGAAATAAAACTAAATATGTTACGCGTCATAAGAAATAACAAGTTTGAGGTATCATTAGAAATCCTCCGCTTCCAGAATAACTGAAGAAATAATCATCAAAGTGCCAAATGACATTGTCGTATTATTCAAGGGCGATTTTTACGTAGACAAATTCGATAAAATTGGTATGAATTTTCAAGCAAAAACTTTCAAGTTTTTTTTTTAAATTTTTTATTTTTTTTATTGTATAGTATTAATTATATACAGTGGGAACTTATACCCGCTAAGCCACTGCAAGTAGCTTGTCAGCAGGAGTTTATTTCAACAATATAATATAATACAACAATAAATTACAATCATCATACAAATGTAGGGCAAAATTATTATATTTAGGCGCATGCATGTTGTGATGTACATAAGTTGAAAAAAAAAATTAAAGAGAAAAAATAATGGTAAAAGCATTACGGTTTTGTTATTGAGATACTAGAGTCCAATTTTATAACCCCGATTTAAATAATATTATAAAAATGCCAATATCATAAAAAATATCAAAATTATAAAAGTACCAATATTATAAAAGTATCAATATTATAAAAATATCAATATTATAAAAACATCAATACTTTTAAAAATATCAACATTATAAAAACATTAATATTACAAAAATATAACTATTACGTAAATATCAGAAATATCAAAGCATCTCTAAGTATTAAATAGATTAAGAAATAAAAATTAAAAAAATATTTACATAAAACAGCAGTACAGGTTGGTTACAATGAGGATAGACTTAAATATAATAGTAATACCGTAACAGTAAGTACACCAGATATCTAGGAGCTATACAACCAAGGAGACCGTCATATTTGTTAGTAGTCACAATAAACAAACATAATTATTTTACGGGCAAAATGAACACTGCAAACAGCGAAATTATAAGCCATAAGAAATATTAAGAGCGGAAAAAACTTATCTAGTTACAAGTTGGGCTCAAAAATGGCATGTGTGACGTCAGAAGCAGTGGTACCAACAGAACATGGTGTTTTGATGGTACAGTTTTTAGTTCACTTTTATATAACGATTTATAAAATCTACGTATAATTATGTACAATAAAAGTTATATATTCAGAATCGGCATTTGCTGATCTACACGAATACATATTTTTAAAGCCATTGTATTTTTCACTGGAGTTCCTTATTGTATACAGTGAACCCTGCTGTTCATTCTAAGCAGAGACAAAACATGGAGCCACATAAAACTGAGTCTGCGAATATGCAAATCAGCCAGGGAGGTGCGTGCGATAAGTACCTACTTAAGGTACCTACCTAGGAAGTAATATTTGTACAGTGCCCTTGAGGTGATTTTTCACACAAACGGCTCTATACAAATCATCCAATTATTATTATTATTATTATTATGGTAGAAAAAAAGATAACACACGTTGGAATGTAAGGGACGGTAACTGGACAAAACAGAACATTGGCACACCATTGACCAAAATGGAACATTTACAACACAGAATATTGGTTAAAGCAGAGCATTGACTAAAACAGAACATTGATTGAAACAGAACATTGACGAAAACAGAACATTGATTGAAACAGAACATTGACTAAAATGGAACACTGACTAGAACAGAATATTGACTAAAACAGCATTTATGAACCAGAACCTTTACAAAACAGAACATTTACAAAACAGAACATTTACAAAACAGATCATTTGTAAAATAGAACATTTACAAAACAAAACATTAACCAAATAGGATTAGGTTAGGTTAGGTTCAGATTTAATATTGTTTTCTTCAATGTTCTGTTTACCGTCCAATAAATTAATTTCCCTTATACAACTATTTGCTTGTCGCAGTACCCCCCCGCCGCCTGCCAGTCATCCCCGTCGGCGCGACAGTGCGCCAGCTACTCGCGCTACCTGCAGGACAAGGGCGCAACGCCCGCCAAGACTGCCCCGCAGACCAACGCCAACCTGGCCCCGCTGACCGCCGCCAGCAATCCCATGTACGGGATGAACGCTTCCGTGAGTCAATAGTCAATCCCCTTTCAATTCGACCGTTTTTATTTTAATTAAAAAATTCATTACGTTATTATGGCAACACCACTATTATTGTTGGACAATCTTAATAGCACCCCGAGGCCCACTTCTTTTTAATTGACACTGATCAATAGGGTGCAATAATTGCCGGTGCTGTCAACTGAGTTGACATGTTACTAATTACTGCAGTATCTCTGGAAGTGAACTAAACACAGAGTTGATATTTTAGAGATTTGTTTGCTATACATTTATGTTTTTAGTAAAATAATTACAATTCATATAAGCATTGATTGAACGCAACAGAAATAATGTTTTGAAATTTGTTGAAAAATCATTGCATTGCTAACTTGCCAAGTGGTAGGTACGGTGGTGAGCGAGAGGGGTGCGGGCTTTCATTCACCGAGCTGCGATGCGCGCTCGTCAGTATTAGACGGCGGTCTGCTGGCAGAAATGGACGTATCATGGGTTTTATGCGTGACAGATGTTTTTTCCTCGTTTTAAACACTTATACTCTAAGCTCTCTTTTTACATGTTTTGTTTTTTTTTAGACGGTTTTGAAAAAAACACGGTTCTACATCCATCGCATGTACTTACTACCCAGTACTATGCGCAAGGGGGCTGAAATAAAGCGGGACGTGTATTACAAACATTGTGGATGCCTGTCGTGATCTGTGTGTGGTGGCGTGTTTTTCTGATATTCTTTCGTTTAAAATTAAAATGTCATGTAATGCAAATATAATTGATAATAGATATTAATGGAAATATGAAAAATATTACTCTACACATTTTTATCAGTATCCCCCTTATTTGTAGAAATACCCTATTGTTTTATTGTGTTCATAGTCAAGTTTCCTCTTTCAGGGATTCTCAACTTTGCAGCATCACGGGCGCAGCCGGTCCCCCCGTGCGCCGCCGGGGCACGCTTCCACCCTCCAGCGACCCCGCCCCGTCTGCGCCCTCTCCGCCAAGGGCCCCGCCAACTCTCACTCTGGCGACACCTACGGCGGCAGCCTCGCCGCCACCTTCTCCAACTCCGGCAATAGCCAAACATCCGGCATTAAAGCCCCGAACCACAACGGCAGCCTGTCCCGATCCTCCAGTAAGATGAGCTGCGGCATCAGCAACCCTAGCTGCAATGTCGCCTTACCCGGTTGCCACAGCCTGACCAAGCCTAAAACCACCTGCGGGGTCGGCGCGCCGATCTGTGGGGCGAACATGACGAGCTGCGGGGCAAACGTTACGAGTTGCGGGGCAAACGTGACAGGCTGCGGGGCAAACGTGACGAGTTGCGGGGCAAACGTGACGAGTTGCAGTGGGGTAAACGTGACAAGCTGCGGGACAAACATGACGAGTGCGAGCTGTTCTGGGTCGGTTGCGGGCACGCCCAGTTCGGTGGGAGAGAGGGAGATGGGCGTGCACAGGTCCCATAGTGCCGGCTCCGTCACTAGTATCGGCAGCGTGGAGGTTGAGAGGAGAGATGTCAAGTCGGCAGTGCACAATGTATCAGGTAATTACACATTAGATCGACTGCACTTTTGCCTTTACAGCAAAAATTTTTGATATACAGTGAAATTTGCTTACAAAGTTCCCCCTTGAGAAGCTTTCATGATTAAGAAGTGTGGTTTTTTCCGTCCCTTGAAGATTGAATTTAAAGGACTGTAATGTTTGTGTTTTAGTGTAACTTCATGGATCATATATGTGACATCCGCGTGCGGGGATAGCAGCCTTTGTATTACTTATGTGACATCCGCGTGCGGGTTTAGCCATTGTATCACTTATGTGACAGCCCCGTGCGGGGTTAGCCATTATATCACTTATGTGACAGCCCCGTGCGGGGTTAGCTATTGTATCACTTATGTGACAGCCCCGTGCGGGGTTAGCCATTGTATCACTTATGTGACAGCCCCGTGCGGGGTTAGCCATTGTATCACTTATGTGACAGCCCCGTGCGGGGTTAGCCATTGTATCACTTATGTGACAGCCCCGTGCGGGGTTAGCCATTGTATCACTTATGTGACAGCCCCGTGCGGGGTTAGCCATTGTATCACTTATGTGACAGCCCCGTGCGGGGTTAGCCATTGTATCACTTATGTGACAGCCCCGTGCGGGGTTAGCCATTGTATCACTTATATGACAGCCCCGTAGATAATGTTAAAATATCTATTTGTAGGTGGATTTTACGGTTCCATGACAAAAAACAAACCTAATCTAATCGACCTTTTTATTTTACCATGTTCTGTTTTATCCGGTTACCGGACTTTATCTATAGAGATGCTGAGCGGGGAGTTTTTTTGAGGAAAGAAAGGAATGAATGTGTTGTAGGAGGGAGGAAATACAGAGGCTGGCAAATCATTCTACTGCCGAGCTGTTGCATATAAGAATAAGTCATGGAAATGACGCTTTCTCATGCGGCGAATGCTAACAATGCGTGTTTGGTGATTCTCCCGGCTGTGCACCGGTACTAAAGGAAACAATGATGCTAATTCCTCGGAACATCTCTAGCCTAGATCACCCCATTGAAAAATTCCACGGTCTGCCAACTGTCA
This sequence comes from Halesus radiatus, assembly GCA_022606495.2. NCBI lineage: Eukaryota > Metazoa > Arthropoda > Insecta > Trichoptera > Limnephilidae > Halesus > Halesus radiatus. Next base: position 45,739 of record JAHDVE020002682.1, read on the forward strand.
AACTGCCAGACCGTGGAATTGTTTTTGTTTAAAAAAAAAAACATTTTTTTACACAAAAATAGTTTAATTTGTAGAATTCCATTTAATTTATTTATTTTTTAATTTTAACGTAAATCAGATTTAATTATTGTTATTATTAAGTTCTGCAAGTATTTTTAAACTGTTTGAAAATGGCCTTGAACGCTGAAACACCTGTCACAATAAAAAAACTTATTAAATTTGATCATTGAAGAAGATAATATTAACAAATCTTAAATGAAACACGAAATCGAAAAAAACCTCAGAAAATAAAAAGGTATCAGTCACCTCTGGGAAACGAACCCAGGATCTGTCTTACCGGGACAACCGCTCTACTTACTGAGCTAATGAGACCAGTTTACGCCATCTACATTGACATCATACCCCAATTTCAAGATTTGTCTCGAAGGTATAATATCAATGAAGATGCTATATAGTGAACTGGTCTCATTAGCTCAGTCGGTAGAGCGATTATCCCCGTAAGACAGACGTCCTGGGTTTGACTCCGAGATGCGTCTGATACCTTTTTATTTTCTGTGGTTTTTTTCGATTTTGTGTTTCATTTGAGATTGGTTAATATTATCTTCTTCAATGATTAAATTTTACAATGAGGTTTATAAACTTCAATAAGTTATTAAATTTGATGATTAATTTAAAAAATATATCATTAGTGCTGACACAACTGCAGAGTTCAACGGAGGTCAACAGAGGTCAACAAAGGTCAACCTACCTAACTGCGGTAGAAGGATAACAATTTCTACTAAAGGCTTCACCGCATTTGTTATAATATTGAGTTATTCTGTATGTAAATACACTGCATCAATCAACATGTTGTCAGTTCTGTCTCTTGTAAGGTTTTGCCACATGCGAAATTCAACTGACATAGAGAAATTAGATATAACAGATGTTGTCGGTTTGATTTGTAGGGTTCAATCACCAGCCGCCGTCGCCGCGCCACTTTCTGTACGCTCCCGTCGAACCGGCCTACCCGCGCGCCTCCCCGCGTGACTACTACCTGCGCATGTCGCCCTTCCAGCAGCTGCAGCAGCAGTCGCAGCCATCCCCGCAGCCGCCGACCTACTTCTACCCCGAGGCGCCGCTGTACGGCTCGCTGCAGCCGGGCTACCCGCGCGGCGGCGAATACAGGTTACTACAGGAGTTACTTTCTTCATACGACTAACAAAGGACACAATACTTTTTAATTTATCGTGTTCAAGTTTGATTTGTAGAACTCCGTTTTTATTAAATAATAATAATAATTAGCTAGCAGAAGTGTTTTCTATGAATCAAGTGTTTTTTAAATTGAATAATAATGTGTCATATGTGTTAACCACTATTTAATATATCTCATCAGGATTCATAGTATACGATATGTATTCATCGCAGGAAAGCAATACTGGTGTAACTACAAGAATGCTCTGTATACATTCCACAGGGGGTTTTTTCTGCATCTATCTATCCGGGTCACGTGACTCTACAATGAAAAATAAGACCTGTACGACGTTTGAAAATATCTTCATTTAGTCAATATTATGAATATATATAGAATTTATGTAATAAATTGGGACATCCACATTTTGGTGTAAAATCGGAAAAACATGAAATAGGGGTGACATAAAAACGTAGTTTGCCCCTGTCTTTACGGTCCACACATAGAGAAACTATTGCCACCCAGCCAGATGTCGGTAGCTCGAACCTTGCTAATTTCGTAGTTTGCCCCTGTCTTTACGGTCCACACATAGAGAAACTATTGCCACCCAGCCAGATGTCGGTAGCTCGAACCTTGCTAATTTCGTAGTTTGCCCCTGTCTTTACGGTCCACACATAGAGAAACTATTGCCACCCAGCCAGATGTCGGTAGCTCGAACCTTGCTAATTTCGTAGTTTGCCCCTGTCTTTACGGTCCACACATAGAGAAACTATTGCCACCCAGCCAGATGTCGGTAGCTCGAACCTTGCTAATTTCGATTTAACGGGGTTCTATCGTGTAAACTTTTAACATTTTTATTTGGTACGTATTGGGAATCGTTTTTATTGTCTTTTGCTTAGTTTTTATTTTAACTTGCAGGCTGTCTGAAAACTACCCCCCAAACCTGAACCAGCGCAGCGTCAGTCCAGGCTGTCGCGCCTTCACCTCCGCCAAGTCCTCCAACACCTCGCGGCTCTCTCAGCAGTCGCGCCACTCCCCCGTGCCCATGTACTCCCAGTCGAGCCTGAAGCTGCACCACAGGTCTAGCGGCGATCAGCAGCCTCAGCTCGCCTCCAGCAAGCGCGAGAACCGCAAGTCCTGCGATTCTCCAATCGGGAGCGTCGGCAATACGGGCACAAACTGCAGTCAGAAGTCCAACCGAAGCTTGGTCTGCGAATCTCCAATCGGTCAGAAGACCAACAGAAATCTGGTCTCTGAATCTCCGGGCTCTACTACCAACACGACTTGCAGTCAGAAGTCTAATAGAAGTTTGGTCTGTGAATCTCCGATTTCGGTCGGCACTAACTCCAGCGCAAATTGTAGTCAGAAGTCAAACCGAAGCAGTATTTCTTGCGACGGCGGTCCAACCTCCAGTCAAAAATCTAACCGTAGTTTGGTCTGCGAATCTCCAATCGGTCAGAAGTCAAACCGGAGTTTAGTGTGCGAATCTCCAATCGGCCAGAAGTCCAACCGAAGTTTGGTCTGCGAATCTCCAATCGGCCAGAAGTCAAACCGGAGTTTAGTGTGCGAATCTCCAATCGGCCAGAAGTCCAACCGAAGTTTGGCGTGTGAATCTCCAATCGGTCAGAAGTCCAGCCGGAGTATGGTCTGTGAATCTCCAATCGGTCAGAAGTCCAACCGTAGTTTGGTGTGCGAATCTCCAATGAGCGGCGGCGGCAGTAAGTCCAGTAGAAACGTGACAAACTCCCCGTCGATCGCCGAGTCGGTGGCGACGATTACACCGGTGCAGAAGGAGTACTACAAGCAATACCAGAGTGTCGGTACGCCGCGGTATTTGTGAAGATCGTTGAGCGTGAAGAAGCGCTTTAGCATGTCTCTGTGAAACGGACAATGTTACTAACATATGGGGTATATATATTTATTTAGGTATTAATAAATCACCTTGTTTTCACTCGTTTATATTCCGTAATATGTCAATGTAATGATGGTGAATATTCTGCTATGCATAATATAATATGATGTTATTAACACGTTGTACCACATCATATGGCATATTTTGTAATGCGTCGTAATGTTTAAAGGACATTTCGGAATCATCACAGTAGCATGGATTTTCCGTAAAAACCTTGTGATTCTTTCACGATATTACGTATAGTATATGGACTTTAGATATTCCGTAATATGCTGTAATATACCATGAATTTTCTGTAAGATCTTGTAATGAATCCAGGATATTCCATAAAACACTGTAATGCTAATGGATATTTTTAAAATGTAATGGATTTTGCGTAATTGTTAGAAAGCATCATAAAAATTCCATAATGTGCTGTAATATATTATGGATATTCTGTAATATACTGTTCCAAATTTAAAATATTTCATTAAACGTAGCAATGAATCCAGGATATTGCATAATACATACACTCTAATGTAAATGGGTATTTTGTAAAACATTCTAACGTGTAATGGATATTCTGTAATAAAACCCGTTATATCCGGGAATATTCCACTATACACTACAGTAAAAAAAAATTGTTTGTCATAGTTTTAATATGCGATGAATTTTTCATATTTTGCTTCAATATGCTGCGGGCATTCCGTAAAACTTTGTTATGTATACAGGATACTTTGTAATTTACTTGGATATTCCGTAATATTCTGCAGTATATCGAGAATGTTCTGTAAAATGCTTGATATTCCTTGAAACCTAGAAATGTTACCGGGATTCTCTGTAATTTCCGAGGATATATTCGTACAGTAGAATCCTGTTAATTCGGAATCCACGTGATCTCAAAAACCAAATTTCAAATTAACACTTAATTCTCTTCTTATTTTGAATTCTATTCTTAATTTGAAATTTTAATAAAAAAAATCTCCGAAAACTCAAGTTCCGTGTCCGCCCCTTCAAATTTAGGTAGGTATTCAAAGTAAATTCGTTATAATACGACTAATCTAATTTTCGCGGCTGAATTACTATCGTGGTTGAATTACTGTCGCGGCCTGGCTTTCAAATTCAAATATTCTAAGTGAATTCTTAAAAATATGACATCTTTCCGTGATAATCGAATTTTAAAGTAATTATTCGTAAAAATTCCATCAAGATTTTTTATGATTTTTTTTTTTGGTACGTTCGTTTATCGGCAAAATTTTTATATTTCCGATTTTTTCCGATTATCAGGGTTTAAATTAACAGGGTTCTACTGTAATGTGCTGCAATATCATGGGTATTCCCTAAATGTTTCAGTATAATATCCATAAATGTTCGTAATATGCTGCAATGTATCATGGATATTCTCTAAATGATTCTGGGATACTTTGTAACATCCATAGATATTCGTAATATGCTGCAATATATCATGGATATTCCCTAAATGTTTCTGGGATACTTTGTAACATCCATAGATATTCGTAATATGCTGCAATATATCATGGATATTCCTTAATGTTTCTGGGATACTTTGTAACATCCATATATATTTGTAATATGCTGCAATATATCATGGATATTCCCTAAATGTTTCTGGGATACTTTGTAACATCCATAGATATTCGTAATATGCTGCAATATATCATGGATATTCCCTAAATGTTTCTGGGATACTTTGTAACATCCATAGATATTCGTAATATGCTGCAATATATCATGGATATTCCCTAAATGTTTCTGGGATACTTTGTAACATCCATATATATTTGTAATATGCTACAATATATCATGGATATTCCCTAAATGTTTCTGGGATACTTTATAACATCCATAGATATTCGTAATATGCTGCAATATATCATGGATATTCCCTAAATGTTTCTGGGATACTTTGTAACATCCATAGATATTCGTAATATGCTGCAATATATCATGGATATTCCCTAAATGTTTCTGGGATACTTTGTAACATCCATATATATTTGTAATATGCTACAATATATCATGGATATTCCCTAAATGTTTCTGGGATACTTTGTAACATCCATAGATATTCGTAATATGCTGCAATATATCATGGATATTCCCTAAATGTTTCTGGGATACTTTGTAACATCCATAGATATTCGTAATATGCTGCAATATATCATGGATATTCCCTAAATGTTTCTGGGATACTTTGTAACATCCATATATATTTGTAATATGCTGCAATATATCATGGATATTCCCTAAATGTTTCTGGGATACTTTGTAACATCCATAGATATTCGTAATATGCTGCAATATATCATGGATATTCCCTAAATGTTTCTGGGATACTTTGTAACATCCATATATATTTGTAATATGCTACAATATATCATGGATATTCCCTAAATGTTTCTGGGATACTTTGTAACATCCATATATATTTGTAATGTGCTGCAATATATTATGGATATTCTGTAATATACTATCATAAACCATTAATTTCCAATAATATACTACATAACATCATGTATACCCTGTAATAATACACCCGGGATACTCTGCGTGATATAACACCTCTGTGGTTATTTCGTAAAACGTTGCGACGTATCGTGGGTATTGCGTTGTGACACGTCACGATGATATACAATTAACTAGTACGTATCTATTATATTTCTATGAAATAAGCGTTCAATCGAATTAATTAATTCCTGTTTTATTTACGGGCATTTGTACGCCCGGCGGTATATAAACCCACGTTCAAATTTGACGCAGGAAGCGTTTATTATATAATGATATATAATTACATATATGTACTGTAAAGATATTAGAGCGAATAGTAAAAGTAATTATGTCACAAAAGAAGGTGAATTTGGGAACCAATATAATACTATTTTTATTTCTTCTCGGGTCAGTGCCACAATAAAATGTAAATATTTAAAGAATAGTTTTTACGACGGCAACATCGAGAAATTGCCGATTTTGGAACAAAATATAGTGCATTAAAATGTGAGGTTACGTTCGTTTCCCGTATTTGACATTTGGACGGGAAAAATGGCTAAACTCGATAATTTATTTAAAACTTAAGCCATCTTGGTGTCGCTATTTAGAGCTATTTAAACGATTGCAGTGCCCTCTATTTTTTCCCGCATTTATCGAAATTACGTAAAATTTTGGGCATGCGCTCGGCGTGACAAAGTCGATAACGCCGGTTCTTTGCAGCATCCGGTAGAACAGACGCAGCATTCCCACCTGACGTTAATACGTGGAATTGCCTGTTACTGCGCAGAGTTAGGAATTTTTTTTTAAATCTTGATTACCTACACAAGTTCTTCATCATTGCACAAGCAATATTTTCCCACTATGCGTATCGCGTCTTTTTTATTGTCGAATCTCTAATTAGCTTACAGGGTTTTTTCCGAGGACCCATTAGCGTATGCAATACGTGGTTACAATGGTTTTCTGGTTCACCTTCGACACAATATTGTTATCTGTACATAATAGTATAAGGGTTAGTATAAAAAAAAAATCTGTAAAAAAATTGTTCCTTTTTTTTGTAAATTCTTATAACAGAATGCATTTTCGGTGGTTATTTATTTATGAAAAAAAAATATTATTCCTATATTGTTTTAAGCTTAATCTACGTATTAAGTATTTATTTTTTTGATTAGTATTAATTTAAATTGAAAAGAATCCAAAAGGAAGTACAACCCGAATCAGACTCGTATGAAAATGTATTTTTTTCGTTATTTGTTCTTTTCGCACACTTTTATGCTGGCAAAAAATTGGGTCCTGTTAGAAATTTTTTTCATACAAATATTTCAATTGGAGTGCAATTAGACAAAAACGTTTTTTTTTAGTTTGAACCGTTTTTAGGTATGTAAATATTTTTTAGGTCAGTCAGCGCGCTTGCAAGAGATCCTTACAAAGAAGGTGTTTTTACACACAAAATTCATATTGGTACTGCAAATAGTGTACATACCTCGGTTAGTTAGTTGTCTCCATACCCCGAATCAAACACAAAAAAATTGATATTTTTTACTGACGTTCATACTCTGAACTTTGTTTCTATGGTTGCACTTTTCCGATTATACGCGGTGTCTGGAAAGTAGCGGTATAAGCGCGAAGTTGGGGAATCTACATCGCTCCGTGTGACTGACCCAAAAAAATTATATTATTCGATTTTAGTTTTTGATTTTTAACAGCTGATAAAAACCCCGCATTTTTAAAGTTTCGCTTAATAAATTAAATTTTCGGACTCGATTTACTCAACTTAAAAAATCAACTTCAAATGTGATGTAAATTCACCCATTTCCCGCTTGTACCATGAGCTTCCGGACACCATGTATAATGCATCGTGTCTGATGACCTTGTTGATTGTTATCTGTCATTATTTGTGTGAAATTGTAGTTTGCTAATGAGCGCCACGCATCAGTGGTACAATCAATCTATAGAAATTATATTATTATTTGTGCAATCTTTTTTAAACTTTTATTATTTTGTTGTAGCCTGTGTCTTTTTCATTCCCAAAATCCGTGCAAATAATTATATTCCTCGCGAAGCGCTAAATATTAAAACGAAAAATTAAACATTAGAATATCTTAGATTTCTAAATATCATTTTGTTAAAGTAAAACTCTCGAATAACTGCCTTTTTAAACTTACTTTGATTTTCCTATGAGCCATCTTTGTGTTGCCATTTCAAACGATTGCAGCACCCTCAATTTTTATCTGCTTTTAAATGTCGGACCGCCTTTCCGCGTAAACTGTGTTCAAATATCTCAGAATATGGTTTATAACGCCGTGTATCCGTAATGCGAATACCCTGCACCTGGATCGTGGTTCTTTCTTAAAGTTAGATTCTTTTACCTTTGTACCATCTCGGCGTTGCCATTTGTAGCGGCAATTCAAACGATTGCAGCGCCCTCTACGTTAAAGTTAATTTGCGTCAATGAGTATTGTTGTAAAATATATGCATTAACCACTTAGATCCTAATGTACAAAAATCTTAGATGATAATAAAATTTATGTAAAATAAATATGTTCATTTTGGCTGATAGGAAGTTCCAGCCGTTTCTCCGCAGGGGTAGGCAGAGAGGATAGAACGCCACATAACTCTGTCTCGTCAACCAACCTTTGCTTCATTCACGTTCATGTGTATTCTTCTGTTATTCCTGATTTTTGACATGAGCACAAGCATTTGGTTCACTTGGACTTTTTCTTACTTCTTCTTCTGCGTACTAAATATATTTACATGTGTCAAACAAAGTGAGGTAACTTTCACCACAAGTATGTTGGAACGTGGATGAAGCTAGGTACGTGAGTTAAGATAGTTCTGTGTGGCATTTCCACCCTCTCTGCGTACCGCTGCAGTGAAATGGCATTGCAGTCGGCTTTTGTGGAAATATTACATAGGGCAACAAAAGTGTACAAACAGTTTGCAGTTTCATATAAATATTCCTCATGTCCGTATATTTATGGGAACAGTGTTCAATATCATATATGTTTGTACATATTTGTCGCATTCGCAGTCATTATGTGACAATGTGTTTTGCACTAAATAACTAAGCTAATGGCAAACTTATCAAGCAGTACCACCCGGCTTTTCAGATCTGGTCACCGAAGGAAGTTGAAGCCATTTATAACTATAATTATGTATATACAACTTTTCATTTCTGATTGGCGGTCTCGCACTATTGCCATACTGACAGTATATTCTACTTCCTTTTTTTTTTCTTTTTTTTTAAAAGAAAGACAAATATTCCCTGGTTACGAATAATCTGACAATAGTTGAAAATCTACTACATCACAGTAAGCGGAAGATGTTGCTTGTGTTGTGATGGAGGACTTAGCCAGCCGAGGAATTGAACTCACGACACCTGGGTGAGACCCAAACGTGATGCCAACTCAGCCACTGACCGGTCATGTATTAATTTATTTTGTATTGCAACGGTTAAAGTTTATAGTTTTTGTCAGTTATTGAATTAAAAAAAACACCGTGCGTAAATGGTTGACGTTTGTCGCATGAGAATGGGTCGATTCCACAATTCCTCGTGTTCGACAGCTCGGCTGTGGAATGCTTGGCTGGCCTCTGTGTTTCCTTCCTCTTACAATAGTCCGCCATTCAGAATCGAAACACCGCTTGAAATAGCTTTAGCCGCCATGTTTGATGACGAGATGTTTTTAATTTTTTTTTTAATGTGAGTACCGCACAGGAGTTCCAGCTGCTCCCAACCGCCTGGAGCCAGTGAAACTATGACATCGTCAGCAGGTGTATGCTGTAAAACTGAAGGTAGTGGGGAGGGGAAGGAGATGGGGAAGTTGTTGGCTATTCAGTTTTGGTCACCAAACACGGCTAAAGCTATTTCAAGCAATTCTGAATAGTTGTCTCCCACCAGGGCGATACTGTGGAACGTGACGTAAATATGCTATATATTATTTTTAATGAATTATTTGTGAAATATCACAAATTAATCAAATAAAATTTACTTGCTCGCGCCGGGATTTGAACCCGCGATTTCCGGATTCGTAGCCGAGGATTGTAACCTCTCAACCACGGAGGCCGTCAAAAGATCTGAATAGCCAGGTACCTTCCTCTTCCCCGTCCCCTTCCCCTCCCCAGTACCCTTCAGTGTCACAACTTAACCCAATTCGGGATGCCATAGTCCCACTGGCTCCAGACTGTCAGGACCAGTTGGGACTCTAGGGCAGTTTACACATTTAAAAAAAAAAAAATTGGTCACTAGTGCCGAGGGCCGTTTAAAACCGTTTTTGGTAAATTTCTCTGATTGTACAATATAATATATAGAAACTAGAAGGTAGGTGAGACTATGAACTATAATGTAACCTGTGGTAAGTTTATTGTACAGTGATATTACTAGGTATATTTATTGCTACAGATTAATTGTTATGCAAAATAAAAATTCAACAATAATAATTAAAAATTTATATTGCTTGTCCTATTATTGAAAAAAAACCCATTACATTCTATACAATATGGCGCAAAATGACCTTTATGCATCGACCAACAATACTAGATGGGGCAAAAATGACACCCTAACCAAAATGGTTTGGTTCCCGAAAACGTTTATCGAAAATAAAGTGCATTTTCTCATAGTCAAAACATCGCAAGAAGCATTGCTTGTTACCTTTTGTTGGTCTACATCAATCAAATTGGTCTCTCAGCAATTTCTCATCAACAGAGTGGCTAACAAATTGGTCTCCCAGCAAGTTCTCATCAACAAGAGTGGCTAACTTTATTGGTTTCCCAGCAAGTTCTCATCAACAGAGTGGCTAACTTTATTGGTTTCCCAACAAGTTCTCACCAACAGAGTGGCTAACTTTATTGGTTTCCCAGCAAGTTCTCATCAACAGAGTGGCTAACTTTATTGGTTTCCCAGCAAGTTCTCATCAACAGAGTGGCTAACTTTATTGGTTTCCCAACAAGTTCTCACCAACAGAGTGGCTAACTTTATTGGTTTCCCAGCAAGTTCTCATCAACAGAGTGGCTAACTTTATTGGTTTTAGCAAGTTCTCATCAACAAATTGGCTAACTTTATTGGTTTCCCAGCAAATCAACAAGTGGCTAACTTTTGGTTTCCCAAGCAAGTTCTCATCAACAGAGTGGCTAACTTTATTGGTTTCCCAGCAAGTTCTCATCAACAGAGTGGCTAACTTTATTGGTTTCCCAGCAAGTTCTCATCAACAGAGTGGCTAACTTTATTGGTTCCCAGCAAGTTCTCATCAACAGAGTGGCTAACTTTATTGGTTTCCCAGCAAGTTCTCATCAACAGAGTGGCTAACTTTATTGGTTTCCCAGCAAGTTCTCATCAACAGAGTGGCTAACTTTATTGGTTTCCCAGCAAGTTCTCATCAACAGAGTGGCTAACTTTATTGGTTTCCCAGCAAGTTCTCATCAACAGAGTGGCTAACTTTATTGGTTTCCCAGCAAGTTCTCATCAACAGAGTGGCTAACTTTATTGGTTTCCCAGCAAGTTCTCATCAACAGAGTGGCTAACTTTATTGGTTTCCCAGCAAGTTCTCATCAACAGAGTGGCTAACTTTATTGGTTTCCCAGCAAGTTCTCATCAACAGAGTGGCTAACTTTATTGGTTTCCCAGCAAGTTCTCATCAACAGAGTGGCTAACTTTATTGGTTTCCCAGCAAGTTCTCATCAACAGAGTGGCTAACTTTATTGGTTTCCCAGCAAGTTCTCATCAACAGAGTGGCTAACTTTATTGGTTTCCCAGCAAGTTCTCATCAACAGAGTGGCTAACTTTATTGGTTTCCCAGCAAGTTCTCATCAACAGAGTGGCTAACTTTATTGGTTTCCCAGCAAGTTCTCATCAACAGAGTGGCTAACTTTATTGGTTTCCCAGCAAGTTCTCATCAACAGAGTGGCTAACTTTATTGGTTTCCCAGCAAGTTCTCATCAACAGGTGGCTAACTTTTATTGGTTTCCCAGCCAAGTTCTCATCCAACAGAGTGGCTAACTTTATTGGTTTCCCATCAAGTTCTCAGCAACAGAGTGGCTAACTTTATTGGTTTCCCAGCAAGTTCTCATCAACAGAGTGGCTAACTTTATTGGTTTCCCAGCAAGTTCTCATCAACAGAGTGGCTAACTTTATTGGTTTCCCAACAAGTTCTCACCAACAGAGTGGCTAACTTTATTGGTTTCCCAGCAAGTTCTCATCAACAGAGTGGCTAACTTTATTGGTTTCCCAGCAAGTTCTCATCAACAGAGTGGCTAACTTTATTGGTTTCCCAGCAAGTTCTCATCAACAGAGTGGCTAACTTTATTGGTTTCCCAGCAAGTTCTCATCAACAGAGTGGCTAACTGTATTGGTTTCCCAGCAAGTTCTCATCAACAGAGTGGCTAACTTTATTGGTTTCCCAGCAAGTTCTCATCAACAGAGTGGCTAACTTTATTGGTTTCCCAGCAAGTTCTCATCAACAGAGTGGCTAACTTTATTGAGATCACTTTTTAAACGCGAAATTGAGACAGTTACAAATATTTTAGATAGGGATTACCTTGGGCTTTATTATTGACAATTTGATCAGCTATATGAATACTTAAAGAAATATTTACTTTATAGATCGCTTCGGGCGAGCGTTTTCAAAAAACTAACAATTGATAAATTTTAATATTTCTCCTGATGTATGGGTTCGTGACCTGTGAATGTTTTCAAATTACAACAGTTAAGTAGTTGTGTCAAAAGCTATACGTTCAACCATAGATTTGTGTACAGCGCGGTACATGCAGTTGGGTTCTTAAGTTTCAACTTCAAACTTATGACGCATGCCTTTCTGACTTCCTATAACATTGTTAAATTACATTATGCGATTTGGGGTTAACTTCGCGCTGTGTTATTTTGGTGTGAAGCGTGATAGTCTTTCGAATCGAGGTAACGGAATTTAATAGGGAGCTGTGCTATGAAATTACTCATAGGTGGTCAAAAATTTCGAGCTTGTTTGTATGACACGCCAAATCTGGTAGTGATATGGTATATCAATGTCTTTATGGCTTATATTCGCTTTAACTTCTTTTTTTCAGAATTAATTTTGCGAAACTCAGAAAAAATAATATGAATTTATTTAAATTTATTAACGCCCTATATATGCAACCATTATTTATTTATGATTTCGTTTACCTGTCTCAGAACAGACATCGTCTAGTGAGACGGGTAAGTACGTGTAAATGTTTAAATTTTATGCCAATAAACGCCCGGGTTGCCGGCAATGAAATGAAATTTATCCGCTACGTTTACCGGATTTATCTGTTTCTGACTGTTTTCTTTGGGCCTTTTTGAAAAAAACGAGTGTATGTAAATAAACCAGCTGCCGCCCCCCAAACGAATTATTTTCACTATTAACTTGAACTTTATATTCGCAATGAAATCCGTGTTATAACACCTGCAAATTTGCGACAGATGAAGGAACACGTGCGGGGCCGGACTAGCGCTATAGAATGGTTTTGAGAGTATTAACTTTGTGATGTGTTACTCCTAACAGTATCCCTACCCCTACGAAGTATCAAAATTCAACTTGAAGGGGCGGGAAAGGGGAAAGGGGGTGGTTTTTAGACATCTAATGTGGACAGTGACCTTCCTTTTATTTTGAAAGTCAAGTTTGCAAAAATTCATCAAGCCCGGAATAAAACTGTAATTTGTATACAAAATAAACAAACACCGCCCGTCCGGGATATTCTTTTTTTTTATAATAATTTTTATAAATTATAACTCCACACAAGAGGCCCTGATGGAAATAAGTTTTCTAGGGCATTTTCTTTTTTTTTTAAATTTTTATATGAATACCGCACAAGAGTCCCAAACTGCTCCCAACCGTCTGGAGCCAGTGAGACTATGGCATTCCCAATTGGGGAATGTTGTGAGGCTGAAGGTATTGGGGAGGGGAAGGAGAAAGGGGAGAGGAAGGTGGGGAAATACCTGGCTGTTTGAATCTGGTCACCAAACACGGCTAAAAGCCATTTCAAGCAACGTTTCAATTCTGAATGGTGGTCTTTCATCAGGGCGATGCTGAAAGTATCTTCCACTCTGGAACGTACGCAAATATACTATATATTATTTTAAAATGAATTAATTGTGAAACAACACAAACTAATTAAATAAAAATTACTTACGCACGCCAGGATTTGAACCCGCGACCTTCGGATTCGTAGTCGAGAGCCGTACCCCTCGACCATGGAGGCCGTCTAATATGCCATATGCATATGCCATCTTTGTGGATGCTATGAAAATGGCACATACTGAATACACAAGACTCTGAAATAAATATTTCAGAAGATTTTATAGGTCTTCTTATTTGAACGGGATTCTGTTTAGATGCCAAAATGGTACACATTGAAGACACAGGACTTGTAAAATATTTTGTTAATTTTTCCGAGGAGTCCAACTTTGGAGGGGCCCCGGTTAGTTGCCTACATGATAAACATTAAGGAAAAATGAATTAATGCTTTCGTCCCTGAAATAATCTAAATCTTAAACATCGGTATGTAGGACGGTGAACATCTTTCAAGAATCACTGTAATAAATGTATCAGCTCATTTAGGGCATTTCATATCATTTTCATTGAAATATAATACCTACGCAGATATCTTATATTCTAATACATACTGTAATATGCAAGCAACTTATTAGCCATAAAGTTTATTTTTACTTATGGTAACCCTTCATTCAAATGACAACCGACCGACTTTCTGATATCCACAGAACACGAGATTTATTCACTTTTCTGCTGTCTGCTGAATCGGTCGTGTTGTAGAACATACTAGTAACTTGTAGATTTACATATTGCATCACTTCTAGTTTATAAATTTACCTTCTGAATTTTGTACGCCTTGAGAAATAAATCAATCAAATGGTGACCCTTCTTTTATTAATATCTCCGCGACAATCTTTAACGAAAGCGCTTGGTAAGTATTGGTAAGTATACACAATACACAACATACCGTCAAACATATGTAATATAGATAATTAACGTTAAAATACTTAAAAGCAGATGCAAAAATAATTATCTATGGCTTTGTGAAAAGGTCGCATCTGTTCTATATTTATGCTTCTGTGCATGGTATATCTATGCTTCTGTGTATACGAGCTGCTACCGGTGAGTTGACGGTGAAAATATTACGTTTTAAGAAGAATCTTTATCATTTAAGGTAGGAAGTTGATAAAAATCTATTTTTTATTTAGCCTGTTATATTAAATAAATACGATTTTGCGGTGAATCTGTAATCGCATGCTTATACAAGTGTTTTTATATGCGGAACGTTCGATTCCCTCGGATGACAGATTCCCTTGTCATTTTGAAAGTTTTGAAATTTGGCTATTCTCTGGTATGATAGGCCTACTACACGATGGGCCATCGACTGGCTCACTACGGGTGGCCCATCGTGTAGAGGGCGTAGTGGGTCGAATGGCTTATGGCGTGGGATGGCCTCGTCGGTTTTTCGTTCGCACATTAAATTATAGTGGGCCGGCGATGGCGGTGCCCCCTACACGTGGCGAACTGCTCAGTGTCCGATTGATCGTGCTCTTGTGATCACGTCCTAGTTAGTAATATTTACGTAGCTTCGAAACATTTTTCAACGTAATCGCGGTAGTTTGGTCACGTGATGAAACTATGGACATTTGATAAAATTATTCCTTTGATGAATGTATATGAAATTCTAAATATAAAATTAAACGATAAATAAGTATTTTTGCAAATTATGACTCTCCAAATATTGTATTTAAATTAAGTAAATAAATACATTTAAAATCAATATTTCTACATTTACTTCCTATTTTTATTGGAGTTATTTGACGAGAGAAAAAATAAAACAATAAGAGCAAATTATATTAAAAAAAATCCGAAATTAATTATATGGTATTAGGTAGTATCTAATATTATAAAATTACATTTATATATCATTTGTTTTTGACGTCATTTCGTAATATACTAATAAAAAGTAATCGTCTCGTTTTTTAACCATATGTATTGCCGCAGCGGCACGTCTATCCCGAAGCATGTTGAAAGTAGAACTGAACCTCGCCATCGTGTAGTGGCGTTACAAATATCGCCGGCCATCGCCAATCCCTCGCATCGGCCAGCTGTAATGGGCCCATGAAGTCTTGAATGCTCTCATAGCTCTTCATTAATCTCGAGTCACGTGGAAACCCACGACTGGAGATTCCCGGCGGTCAACCGCTCGATTTCTAAACTGAGTGGTTTCATTTGAATAGCAGTATGGGGATCCATACACCTTGACAACCGAGAGGTTTGACGCGACCTTTCACGCGTCGGCGGTTACCGCGCGGTTATGCTGCTCCTCGAGTTTAGACTTAAAATAGTGTCCGGAAATAGATATAGGGAACAGATATCCCAAAAAGACTTCTTTTTCAATGTGAGCATTTCTATTTTTTTTGTTTGTTTTTGTTTTGCTTCAATTATCCATTTTTTCAGCAACTAAAAAGTTAAAATATTGGATCCAATATTTTAACTAGAAGCGTAGGCTTCAACCCACTTTAAAATTCAATGAACCGTTGATAGTAGACCCCGTAGCTACCGAATATATTAGATTTGCCCACAAAAAATTCAACTTCCGACTAGAATTATTCGAAAACTAAAGTTCAACCCGAAAAAGTGGTATACTTACCACAAAATCGACTCTAAAAATGTGGTATAGATTTATCAGTTTCCCGCTTTTACTACTACTTTCTGGACACCATGTATAAGGTACGTAACACTCGGTAAAGTGCACTGAATGTACAAGAAGATTATGACATCATATTATCTTTTCGATATTACGAATGTAAAAATATACATTTTTTCACTCATTCTTACTGTTTCTATGAGTAATGCAATTACTGTGATATTTTGTATATCTAATATATGTAGAAGCCCATTGGGGCTTTTGTTTATTAATATTTTTTTTTAATATTCTTCGTTTTCACCACTTCATAAATATCTACATGTTTCAAAAGAGACGCTTTCATCATCAGGAATACATGAATACTGATAATATAAAATATATCCCTGATGACGAAAGCATCGCTTGTTGAAGCATGTTGATATTTATGTATATTTTATAAAGTGGTGGAAACGATGTATATTTTTTAATTAATTTATTAATAATGACGCCACAAAGTGAATACCAATCGTTTGAAGAAATTATAAAAAATAATTTGATAGTTTTGTTTCAGGCATCACATTGTGAGCCGACTCCAACAACTTGGTACCCATCTACCTGACTCGAAGGCTCTGATAGTCGTGCCATGGATCTCCCTGACACATACAGTGTGACCATCAAGACGGAACCAGGGGCTCTAGAAGCAGACGGAGGGGGAATGGCGTACACAGATATGGATATAGACCTACAGGATGTAAAGAAAGAATGCCTCGAGTATTCCCAACCCGTTCAGCAAACGGCAGGTGCGTCCGAAATTCAATCATAAAGTTAATAAAAAAAAAAAATCGAGAATATCGCCATGGGTCAATGAATATCCATTAATCCGAAGGTCGCGGGTTCAAATCCCGGCGCGAGTAAATTTTGTTTAATTGATTTGTGTTGTTTTACAATTTATTCATTTAAAAAGAATATATAGTATATTTGCGTACGTTCCAGAGTGGAAGATACTCCCAGTATCGCCCTGGTGAAAAACCATCATTCAGAATAGAAACGTTGCTTGAAATGGCTTTTAGCTGTGTTTGGTGACCAGATCTGAATATCCAGGTATTTACCCACCTACCTCTTCCCCTTCTCCTCTCCGCAATACCTCCAACCTCACAATATTCCCCAATTGGGGATGCCATAGTATCATTGGCTCCAGACGGTTGGGAGCAGTTGGGACTCTTGTGCGGTATTCATATAAAAAAATGGTGAAAGACAATCATTCAGATGGAAACCTTGCATCCGTGTTCGGTGATCAGATCTGAATATCCAGGTACTTCCCCACCTTCCTTCCCCTGCCCGTTCCCGCTAGACTTATGACATACTCCAATTTGGAATCCCACAGTCCTACTGCGCCCTTGAGGTGATTTTTCACAAAAACGGCGCTTTGCAAATCATCTAATTATTATATTTTGATAGAAAGCAGTCACTTTGTGGTTAGACATATTTAATGAAAATAAAACAATAACTTTGTTTATAACCACGAGAATTTTATTTAATTTTATTACGACCGACCGGTTTCGCTTAACATAAGCATCTTCAGGGTACAAAAATTAAACTGCTTAAAAAGTTTAATTTTTGTACCCTGAAGATGCTTATGTTAAGCGAAACCGGTCGGTCGTAATAAAATTAAATAAAATTCTCGTGGTTATAAACAAAGTTATTGTTTTATTTTCATCATCTAATTATTATTATCATTATTACTGGCTCCGGACGGTTGGGACAAATTAGCGCTATTATGCGGTATTTCCAAATAATACACAATCGTATCCATAAATTGAAGAAATTCACCTGTACATTGCTTAGCTAGGCTAGCCGGTTAGTGCTTACCTAAAGTCATTAAATAAATTAAATAAAAATATTCACGCATCGGTGCGCAAATGCGTCCACAGCCCGCAACACTGTAAATAACCAAAGTGTAAAATAAAAAGTTAATATTTATTAAATGCTTCTTACGCTTTTTAAGGAGCAGCAACAAATAACCATGTAAAACTATCATCTCTATAAATAAATTTCCTAATAAAACTGTGTTCATCTGAAGCGACCTGCCAGCTGCAGGTAAGTATGTTTTCTGTATCTGTTTGTACATAATTAGTTAAGAAATATTTGTACAGCGCCCTTGAGGTGATTTTTCACAAAAACGGCGCTATACAAATCATCCAATTATTATTATTAACATGAGCTGAACTTGTCAATTTGACTGCCCTAAAACGGGCTTTTGTTCGCAGTTGGGCAGTCAAAGCTTTCTTGTTTTATTGTTTAATAATTTGTGAAAAATAAATAAATATAATAAAAATTGACTTTTTTTAGAAATTTAGAGGCGAGATTACCGATTTATCTCTTAACAGAGTTCGTCTTATTTTTATAGCACAGTTTCCGCAAAAAAACCAGAGTTCCAGCGATTAGTTTAGTTTATGATAACCCAAGTGCGAGTTCCAGCGATTAGGTTAGTTTATGATAACCCAAAGATAGTTAGGTTAGGTTTTGTTGGATTGGGTTGGGTTGTGAATTTATGTTTCGGAAATGTATTTTTTTTTAATCAACGGAGGTGGACAAGGCGCAATTGGCAAAACGCTCGATTTTTCGGTACACTACACCTTACAGTACACTACACCTTACAGTACACTACACTTTTTCGTGCACAATATTTCACTTTATTTTTTCTTTACACCACCTACCGAACAACTCACGATTTTTAAATTAGGAAATAATAAATTCTAGTTTCAATTTGCAGAAATAAAATTATGAATTAACATTTGGAAATAATATAATTTAATCACCTCCGTTGGGTGCAGCGGGCAAATCTCGTTGATTGAAGTAAATCGCTGAGGAATATTACTAATTTTAAGGTTCCGAATGAGCGATGTTGTTGGTTTTATAAGTTTTGACATTTGACATCTTATTTAAATATGGCCATTTAATACTAAACCGCAAAACGATTTGTTTTTCATTAACTACTTAATGTTTATTTTTTGCAGTTCGTGGCAAAGGTGCCGAAGAGAGTCTGAATGCATCTCATTCAACCAGCCGCGAAGAAGAAATACGTGAAAGGAAGATCAAGGCTTACTCTTCGTGTTCCGAATATGTAAAGCACGGTGCGATGGAACTCTCCGGAATAAAACCATTCTCGTATTCCGAATGCAGTGATGCATATTCCACTAAGTCTAATTTAAAGGGACATGTGGTGACGCACTCTGGCTTTAAACCGTTCTCGTGTCTCGAATGTAGCTATGCATGCTCCACCAAGTCATATTTAAAGCAACATATGATGAATCACTCTGCCGTAAAACCATTCTCGTGTTCTGAATGTAGTCATGCATGTTCCACTAAGTCAAATTTAAAGAAACATGTGGTGACGCACTCTGGCTTTAAACCGTTCTCGTGTCTCGAATGTAGCTATGCATGCTCCACCAAGTCATATTTAAAGCAACATATGATGAATCACTCTGCCGTAAAACCATTCTCGTGTTCTGAATGTAGTCATGCATGTTCCACTAAGTCAAATTTAAAGAAACATGTGGTGACGCACTCTGGCTTTAAACAGTTTTCATGTTTTCAATGTAGTTTTGCATGTTACACTAAATCAGGTTTAAAGATACACACGATGACGCACTCTGGCTTAAAACCATTCTCGTGTTTCGAATGTAGTTATGCATGTTCCAATAAGTCATATTTAAAGCAACATATGAAGAATCATTCTGCCGTAAAACCATTCTCGTGTTCTGAATGTAGTTATGCATGTTCCGCTAAGTCGTATTTAAAGAAACACATGGTGACCCACTCTGGCGTAAAACCATTCTCCTGCTCCGAATGTAGTTATTCATATTATCGCAAGAAGAGTTTGAAGCGACATATGATGACGCACTCTACCTTAAAACCATTCTCGTGTTCCGCATGCAGTTATACATGTTCCACTACGTCACTTTTAAAGCGACATATGATGACGCACTCTGGCGTAGGACCATTCTCCTGTTCCGAATGTAGTTATTTATATTCTTGCAAGAAGAGTTTAAAGCGACATTTGATGACGCACTCTGGCTTAAAACCATTCTCGTGTTCCGAATGTAGTTATACGTGTTCCACAAAGTTTATTTTAAATCGACATATGATGACGCACTCTGGCGTAAGACCATTCTCTTGTTCCGAATGTAGTTATCCATTTTCTTGCAAGAAGAGTTTAAAGCGACATATGATGACGCACTCTGGCTTAAAACCATTCTCGTGTTCCGAATGTAGTTATACATGTTCCACTAAGTCACTTTTGAAGCGACATATGATGACGCACTCGGGCTTAAAATCATTTTCGTGTTCCGAATGTAGTCGTCAATGTTCAAATAAGTCGAATTTAATGCGACATGTGATGACTCACTCGGGCTTTAAACCATTCTCATGTTCCGAATGAAGTTGCTTGTTCCGCTAGGTCATATTTAAAGCAACATATGATAAATCACCCTGGCGTAAAACCATTCTCGTTTTGCGAATGTAGTGATGCACGTTTCACTAAATCACATTTAAATAAACATGTGTTCATGCACTTTGGCGTAAAACCAAAATAATGGTTTAAAGCGACATATGATGATGCACTCTGACTTTATGCATGTTTCATTACGCCACGATTAAAGCGATATATGGTGAAATGAGAAGAGTTTGATTGGATTTCAATAAAAAAGAGGTTGCTATGAAATTTGTTATTTTTTGTACATAAAATTCTGAATAACCAAATGTCATAATATTTTTGGATGAAATTGTTTTAAATCGAAATGCACGTAATTATGAAACCAGGAATGTAAATAGAATTAGATTACCGTATTTGAGAAAAACAGAATTACAGAACTGCTTAATGTATAGAGGACTGAAAATTTATGATGCCTGAAAATGCCCGAATGTCTGAATAGTAAAGGAAGAATGAATGTATTTAAAAATAATGCTTATTGTAAAACTATTATTATATGAACAATGAAATGTAACCGTGTAACTCACTCAATAAATAAAACAAAAAATACTAAATAAAGCAACGAAGATCAAGAAATACCGGCCAACATAAAGAAGAGGAAAATATGTTGAATTTAAAGAAGGAATTGACGAAACGCGTAAAGTGCAATTTTGAATGTCGTAATTTGTAATTCTTAATTGTATATTGTAATAATAGTATTTTTTACGTCTAAAACATACTATGTTCATATTAGAATAGATGTAAACAATGTACACGTGTTCTGTTATAAGTTAAATAAATAAATAAAAATTATCAAGAATTATGTCATAACTACCTGGAATATTTTATAAAAATTACTTACGTATGAATAGTGAAAATTTAGATAGTTTTCTTGAAATGTTTTGTTCGATAATGGACAAATGCTGTTGTGAGAATATGTACATCAGCGCAAAAACGTCTCACAGCCACTTTAAGACTTGAGACTGGTTGTTTTTTCGAAGATTTGAACTTTATTCCCGATATTTCTGCATCAGAATTACGCATACTGTTTCCAGAAACGTGTAAAGTAATTTATGAAATAGGTTTGAAGGCATTATTAATTATTCCGCTGAAAAACGTAATATGGCTGAGTATACATGCCCGTGTTGGGGCATTCGGTGTTTTTTTAAATTTACACCCTAAAGAAACCATTTCCAAGTTACGAATGTAATCCTCAAAAAAATTTTTGTATCTTTAAAAAATCACATCCTTAAACGCTCGGGAGAGAAACCATCATTAGTTCTGATTGCGTTTATTTATGTTCTTTTGCGACCTCCAAAAAACATTTCTATATTCCGAATGAAATGTTTTTACATCCCAAAAAATCTATTTTATTGCTGAAAATGTTTAAAGTCTTCACGAGAGATGCTATTCTCGTTTTCTGAATCTAAAGGCTGTCATCAAATTATCTTGAAAGAATCTGAAGAATTTTGGAAGGAAATCATTCCCATGTTCTGAATGAAATTTGATATTCTTATAAATTAACATTTCTCGGGAGCACTGAAAAGAAATCAGTCATATGGTCGGATTGCAAATTAATGTTCCCAGTTTCAAAGGAAAACGTCACTACGAGCTATGATTGGAAACATTACCGTGTTGTGATTAAAGTTTATCACCTTAAAAACCAAAACTTACTAATGAAATGATCCGGGCCTTCGGTAGAGAAACCATTTCGGTGTTATGAATGCTGTAAATGTTTTTATAAAATGAATTTGAACATTCACAATCTTGTGAGGTCAGGAAAAATGTATTTCCATATTTTTATTTTTTTTCTATTTAATATGATAATTTTTTTTACAGAGAGTATATAAAAATAAGACATGATTCATATAGTGTAACAAAAAATATAATATAGCTATTCCTCACCATAAAGAAACAAGGTTCTTGTGTTTGGTGAGTGATTATCGCTTAATTAATCAAATCATAACTTGAAATATTGTTGTACAATAGCAGGAAAATATGAATTTGTCGTGTAAATTTTGTAATTTATCACTAGTAATAGTATTAAAGAAAAAGAAAAGAAAGTAGAAGAAAAGAAGAGAAGATAATAATAAAAGACAAAAAAATCTAATAATAAAAAAAAAAAAAATTTTAAAAAAATTGTTACAGTAGTTTGAGGTAATTTTTTAATCTATGTTGAAATTCATGGATATTTTCTATAATTTTAAGATCAGATGGCAGATTGTTAAAAAAGTTATTCCTAGATATAGGTATGTGTTTTGCGTATGCTTAGTATTGAATGGCGGGATTTTAATGTTTTGCTGATACCTTGCGGATATATTAAATTGTAATTTATTTAACATTTTTTCTTTAAAGATTTGAATAATTGCATATTTTTTATAAATTTTATCTACTGTAGGTACATTGAATATTGTAAAAAGCTTTTCAGTGGAAAATGATGATGGTTTTTTTTAAATTACCTTTATTATCAATCTTTGAATTATTTTAAGTGGACTTAAAATATTATCATATGTTCCCCCCCAGCCAATAATTCCATATTGTAAAATAGACTGAACAATTGCATAGTACACTCTTTTTAGGTTTTCTAGTCTAAGAATATTTCTTAGTCTTATAAATATATATATACATTTTCTAATTCGTTTAACAAGTTCACAAATATGTGTTTTCCATTTAAAATGCTGGTCTATATATACACCAAGGTATTTAATTTTGGAAGTTGGACTAAGTATTGAACATGCTTGATTACAATTGATTCTGTTGCAGTTACTTTGGTGTATTATAATTTTTATTTCTGGTTTTGATTTAAATTTATTGATAGAGAAAGGAATAAATTTTGTTTTTCCAGTGTTAAGGGAGAGTAGATTATTATCGAACCAATTTTTTAATATATTAATATCAGTATTTGCTAGCTTGTTAATAGAATTCCAGTCAGTACCTTCAATTATTATGACAGTGTCGTCAGCATAAGATATTATTTTTCCGTTTAGCTTTTGCATGAATATGTCATTTACATAGATGATAAAAAGTAGAGGTCCCAGTACTGTACCTTGAGGTATGCCAAAATTACTTGTTTTTTATGACTAAGTACCTCGTTTATTTTTACCACTTGAGGACGTTTGAAAAGATAGCTTTTTATCCATTCCAGAGCTGTACTATTTATTCCAATGTTGCTTAATTTAATTATAAGTTTGTCATGAGATATGCTATCAAACGCTTTTTTGAGATCTATAAAAATTCCAAGGCATTTTAGTGATTTATCTAATGAAGTGTGAATAAGGCTAGTTAATTTTGAAATTGCATCCTGTGTGCTTCTACTTTCCATAAAGCCGAATTGATTTTCGTGAATTATGCTATTACATTTTATAAACTGGTAAAGTCTTTTTTTTACAAGTTTTTCAAAAATTTTTGCAATATTTGAGATTACTGAAATGGGACGATAATTATTAACATCTTCGGGATTACCAGACTTAAATATTGGAGTTATGGTAGTTTGTTTGTAATAACATGGAAATACGCCGCATTGGAAACTTGTGTTGATTATATGCATTAACGGTTTAGAAATTTTGTTTTTAATATATTTTAAAATGTTAATTGTAATTCTATCAAAACCTGGGGCAGAGCCTCCTTTCATGTCGTTTATAATAGTTACTATTTCGTCCTCTGTGGTGAGTTGAAAGGTTGACATTTTATTTTTAACATCAACATTACAGTCTGGAATTGTTATATTTGGATCTTTGTGTATGAGATTGGCAAGATTTTCTCCTATATTTGCAAAGAATTCGTTAAATATATTTGCAGCTTTTAAAGGGTTCTCTTTGCAACATGTTTTCGAATTATCATGAATAATAGTGCTGATTTCATTGTTTTTATACTTTTTTTTGTCCATTATCTCATTTATAATCGTCCATACTCCTTTGTCATTTTCAACCTGTATCAACTTCTGTTTGTAATAGCTTTCTTTTGTATGTTTTATGATATATGAGAGTTTATTTTTATATGCTTTAAAATGTTTCTGTAAATGTTCATTATTTGGTTGTTGATTAGTTAATCTATAAAGAGATTGCTTATGACGTACGGATACTATTAAACCGTGAGTTATCCGTGGTTTTATAGGTCTGAAGTTAGGTAGTTTGGATTTGGATATGACATTATTTGTTGAGTCATTTATGAATTTAGATAATTTTTCTTCAAACATTTTACAACAAACATTGACATCATTACATTGATATAAATCAAGCCAATTTTCTACTTCTAATTTACATTTTAACGTATCCATGTTAAGTACTTTTTTTGAAACATTTTCTTGTTTAAATGGTGGAAAAGTTGGATTACAGAATTTATAATTGAATATACATGAATAATGATCAGTGATAGTTGTATGAATGACAGCGGATATAATATTTTGGATATCAGAAATATTTGTAAATATATGATCTAAACATGAAGGTCGTTGACCTCGAACGTTTCTAGTATATGAATTTATGCACGGTAAATAATTAAGTTCCGCTAACATGTTTAGATAATTATCTTTATCCTTACTAGAGTATTCTTTTGCAATATTTAAGTTCATATCTCCAACAATAATATTATTTTTATTTCTAAAATTTAATAATATATTTTTTAATTCATTTATAAATTGTGATATTACTGATGCATGAGTGCGATAAACGGCAATAATATTATAATATTTATTTTGGTCTTTAAACTCAATATTTAATAGGTTTACATTATGAAAATTGTGTATTTCTTTAATGTTGAGTACATTATAGCGGTTAGATATGAATATTGCAATACCACTGTTTTTGTTTAACTTTGTTGTTGTTGTATAGAAAGAGAATCCCGGAAGATTATAATTCAGTTCGCCGGCGGAATGTGTTTCTGTTAACACTATAACGTCCGGAAAATAATTTAATGTTTTTAAAGATATTATTAATTCATCCAAGTTCTTTTCGATACTTCTTATATTAGTATGAAATAAGGTAAATCCTTTATCAGAGCAAATTAGATTTAAATCTCTTATGGAGTGGTATAATCTTTCTTCTATAAATGTTTTTTTATCTAAAGCATTACATATAAAATCAGTCATTTTGAAGTTAGTATGAGGAGATATAATTTACCATATTTATTCATAGTCGATGCGCTCTCTAGCAATTTGAAGCATTTTTTGCCGGTAAAGACATTTTATACTGTCAACCCGGTGTTCGGTGGAATAGTTCAAATTAAATCTTTTATTTTGCACACAGCAATTGTTGCAAATTGGGTTTATTTCTCTGTTTTCGCATTTCGAGAGTATATGTTCCTTAGTACAATGGGGGCAAATGGGTGGCTGCGTCCTGTCGAGACATCTTTGGGCTGTATGGCCGAACTTAAGGCAGTGATAGCATTGTGTGAGTGGGTTACAGTCTTCGACGTACACTCGTTGGAATTTTATATTTATTTATTTTTTGTCTAATAATATTCTTCTTAATTTTCCGGTTGTTTGTATGATGTAGTTTGTGGTATCGTTTTCTTTACCTTCATTATATTTGTTTTTTAACTCTTTAATGAGTTTAATATTATTTTTGTCTTCTTGATTTAATTCTTGATTTTGTTGTATAATTCCATGTATAATATCCTCTTCAGTCAATTGGCATTGAAGCCTTTTTAACATCAAGAACGGTTTCTTTTTTTTTATTTCTTCAGCCGAAATCTCCTTTCCAGTTATCTTATTTATTTCGTTGGTTAATATTTCTGCATCTTCTTTTTTTTGGCATGAAATTATCATTTTTTTATCGCCAATCTTTTTAACTCCGTTGACTCCCGACTTTAATTTTAGTTAAATCAATATTTTTTTGAACTTTTGTTTTTATGCTCTCGGCGTTTAAGGTGTTAGATGTTAATAAAATTGAGTATTTCGGTTCAATGTTGTATTTCGTGTCCGCTGGTTTCTTATTGTCACAGACTTGGGCGTATATTTTTTGGTTGGTTATTAGAATTTGGTTATATGGGATTTTCTTCGAGTTTCTTGGTGTATCGTTGGTCATTAATAATCATCGTTTCTTGTAAATCTATGATTTTTTTTTGTAGACAGATACGCTCATTTTGAAATATTTCTTCCAGGGATATTAAACTTTGCTCCAACGATGTTTTTATCTTGGAATCTTTTACGGAAGTAATTTTATTTATTAATTCTTTAATGTTTTTAATGATTTCTTGCTTTTCCATATTGTTTATGTAGATCGCCCGGTGGGCGAGATATTGTTTGTGCACTATAAATTTTTGATCACAATTATCACCAATATACACGACTGTACTCCTTCGATGCCGGAGCGTTAATGATTCTGAATGTATTTATATAAACACTAACCGTATGCATTTTCTAATATTCTGAATGCATGCATTATTGATTCTAAAAATAACCTACAAGGAATCTCATTCTCCGCACTCGGGAAAGAAACCTTCCAGTGTTTGGAATGTATACATAATTTAATCTTTAAAGATTAACGTTCGTACGCACGGAGAGAAACAATCGACATATTATATAGAAAGATAAATAAAACAGGTTAGAAATTACAGCATTTGAGTTGCAACACTGGCTTTCGTGGCGACATTCGATGGTTGTTGTCAAGTTTTCAAGAGATTTTTGGTTTCATATATTTTTTTACGATTTTCGATGTTTTGATTTCTCTGAACGGCTTTTGGTATAATCGAAACTAGACCCATCCACGGGCCGGATCAAAACGTGCCTTTGACCAGATCCGGCCCGAGGGCCGTAGGTTACCCACATGTGCCACGAAGGCTGAAAAGTTGTACCTACTCCATTAATCGACCATAAAAAGGAATCAAACGACATATACATCTCCTTTCGATTGTCTTACTCGGGTTGGGGATCCATCTCATCGACAAGGCGCCTGCGGGTGTCACTGTCGGGTGCTTTATCAACGGCATCCGTTCATAGTAGGTCCAGCCTCTGGAGTCGCTTCTCCCACCTGTGTCTGGGGCGGCCCACTGTATCTTTATTATAATATCGTGTCTTAAACATATGTCTCTTTCTTCCCTTGTTTTAATTAAAATGTAATCTACTGCTATCTCATTGTTCTTTTAATCTATCTATATATTGTGTGTATAAGCACACATTACGAATTTTTTTGTATCCTGATTAAGCTTAGGTTAAGCGAAACCAGTCGGTGGTAAAAAATAAAATAAAATTCGTTGTTTTCAACAAAGTTGTTG
Organism: Halesus radiatus; assembly: GCA_022606495.2. Classification (NCBI taxonomy): domain Eukaryota; kingdom Metazoa; phylum Arthropoda; class Insecta; order Trichoptera; family Limnephilidae; genus Halesus; species Halesus radiatus. Next base: position 73,615 of record JAHDVE020002682.1, read on the forward strand.
TTTTATTTCATTAAAAAAAAAAAAAATTTACATTCCTTATTATTTGTTATTGTAATTTCAGCTTCGGCAAATTTTTCCGAAACCGGTCTGTATGCGGTAGAGGAAAAATGTATTTTGTGGTTTATTAACCATTGTCATTACAACGTATTTATTTCAATCGGTTAAGTAAACAACTCTAAATGCAGTTGTAATTATTTTTCATTAAAATTAAATAAACTTTGAAAATCATTTTTAGTGTCGATAAATACTACAATGAGTGGAAGATACCTTCATTATTGCCCTGGTAGTGGCCGCACTCCCTCATGAAGAGAAATCTCAAAAAAATTACTCAACCCTCTCTAATATGAGGGACCACACCCAACTCGTGGGGATTTCAAATAGCCGACCCACTCTCCAATCTACCACAGACTAACGAGAAGGATAGTATGCTAAGAGTACGGGTATCCCAAAAAAACTCTGACGGTTCGGATAACAAATACTAACATTTTTAATGGAGATTGGCATACCTCCTCGATTTGAACACGAAATGCAGGTTTAAATGCGTGTATGAAAATACACGATTTCAAGATCTTTTACAGTGAAAATACGCTAAAGATTATGGCCGAGAATAGTGTACCTGTGGTAGGTGAGGCTGCATTGCTACAGTAAGAGCATGATAATGGTTTTTAAGTGCGAATGTGTGTTTATTAAGTTTGACTCCTGGGAACACAAATTGTCATGGAAGAACATAATAATGGTATTTCTTTAGTATGAGTGCGAATATATCCAGATAAGTGATGTTTTTGTGAACATGAATAACTACAGTAAAAGCATTATAATGGTTTTTCATTAGTATGAGTACGAATGTGACGGATTAAGGTATTTTTGCGTGAAGATGAATAGTCACAGGAAGAGCACGAGAATGGTTTAGTATGAGTGCGAATGTGCACTATTAAGTGTGATTTCTGTGAATATGAAACGCCACAGTAAGGACACGAGAATGGTTTTTCTTTAGTATGAGTGCGAATGTGCGCTACTAAGCTTGACTTAAGGGAACATAAATAACTGCAATAAGAACATGCGAATGGTTTTTCTTTAGTGTGAGTGCGAATATGTCCAGATAAGTGATGTTTATGTGAACATGAAAAGCTACAGTAAGAGCATGCGAATGGTTTTTCATTAGTATGAGTACGAATGTGTCGGATTAAGGAATGTTTGTGTGAACACACATAGCTACAGTAAGAGCATGAGAATGGTTTTTCTTTGGTATGAGTACGGGTGTGTCTAGATAAGTGACGTTTCTCTGAACATGAATAGCTACAGTAAGAACACGAGAATGGTTTCTCTTTCATATGAATCCGCATATGAACCACTAAGCTGTACTTCGAAGCAAGTTTTCGGGCACATTCAGTACATGAGAAAGATTTCAATTTATTTGATCCTGCTCCGTCGAGTTTTTGTTTAACTGTATTGATGTTATGGATTTCCATTGCTGCACCTGGAAGAAAAAAACTTTTTTTTAATTATTGTATCATACTAATTTTAAAAAACTTTATCAGCAGGAGTTATGACAATATTATATCTTACAACAGTATTTTATTACAATAATAACATTTTCACCAATAAATGTAATATTACTTTGTGGTGTTATTATTAAAAAAAAATATATGAAATATTTTGTGTAAACCACTGTTAAATATATAAATATCACATCGATAAAGGATTTATCGATAATGTCGGTAACTTGTTACCGTTCTT
>JAHDVE020002683.1:0-100353 GCA_022606495.2 Halesus radiatus
ATCATTCTTTTATATAAATAAAGGTTTAAAAGTTTTACATATAAATGCAACTGGTATACAATTATACAAATTAGAAATTTTAGAAATCAGATAAAGCGTTAATAGTGAATTAAATATAATTAATAATCAAAAAAAAAATTAATTGTTGTCTCTGAAATTTATTTTCGTATTTATATTAAATATAAAAATATATATATTTTTTTAATTTGTAATTTAAATTGGTTATTCTATGTTTCATAATTTCTTATTAACATTTTTGTTAATTACTTACCTATTTTGATCAATTTTTGTTTATGTTTTTAATTTGTCTGTTCTTACATTGTATTCTATCGTCTGTCTATACTTCACATTATTATTTTATTTTAGTATTATATATAATCCTGATGAGGAAAGCATCACTTTCGAAACATGTTGATATGTTTATATCAATAAAGTAGTGAATACAAAGTAATTTTTAATTAATTTATTGTGCTACTATTAATGATTTTTTTTTGTTACAGGTAAGAACAAGCCAACAATAGACCACACATATTGTGTACGAGTACATGACGAACATTATCAAGGAATATTTATGAATTGTTCTCATCAAATTGGTAAAGTTGCTATTTCTCTATTAAATATGCATATTTGCACGTAATTGTGTACACGCAAAATGTTTAAATCCATTTAAATTACTCGCTGATTAATTTACTCGTGCCGACACATGGGAATAAATTCACCATGTAAATTTGTGCATTGCATGTTACGAATTTTGTAATGCAAGCCCTGTGAATCTAATCAAATTGTAGCCCATGCGTCGAATCACATATCACATTTTTCAATCTGCATTTAATGTCTACTAAGGGGAACGGCTGCGCGGCCTGTTTCATACAAAACTTAATTTTGGATTTGAGGCCAAAATACTCACCTAAAGCTAACATTCTTTTTTTCATTAAGAAGTATAGTAAATATCTAGTACGGATTAGAAGTGATCTATTTATCTTTGTTTTACATTGAATTCATTTTTCGGGATTTTAGAGGCACCTTTAACAATTATTTGGGGGCTAACGGTGATTTATAAAAAAGTTTTACCCCGTCTACTTTGAAAATATAATGAAATATAAAATAAAAAACGAAAAAATAAGCCTCATGGTGGACTTTAAATTAAATTAAAAACGACCAATTTACGTTGGAACACAAAATTGCCGTACATAATTTAAAATGTCGCCACTAAAAAACGTTATTTTTTTAATGTTTTGTTTTTGTATTTTTATTTACGTAATCATATTTACATTGCAAATATGATAATTTTTTTAAATACGATAAACCCGCAAATAATTTAATTTAATAAGTTGCATTTTAATTTATTTAAAAAAATAATTCTTGGCATATACTTCATAATTTAAATCAAAAATAAATAAAATACTTCATCCGTACTAGACATTTACTAAACCTTTAACTAAAAAAAATCATTCAGATTGGATGGGTATTTTGGCCTCTAACCAAAATTAAGTTATGTATGAAATAGGCAGTGCAGCCGTTCTTCTTAAATCAATCGGCATTTGTCAGCACTTCTCGTCGGAATGCCGTTAATTCGTCAAATGTGCTTGAATGTGTTAAATGTTCGAAAATCTCCAATTAAAAATAGATCCCTGCATCCAAAAACGCATTTCCCAATTCAATTAAAGTACGCATTCACTTTTTAACGACTGAACTCACTTTATGAACACTAACGGAATTCAATTAATCGGTAACAAAGGGGGAATAGTGAATTACTCTAAATGAAAGGGTGGTATCGAAATGATGGTCCAAAATATGCATTCGTAGCAAACTATTTTTGCAGCTTGTAAAAAGCGTACTCGAAATTATTTCCGTTCAAATCGTTTAATAAGGAAAACTAGAACAGTTTGTTAATTATTTATCAATGTCAAAAAGGTCGTTATTTTTACCCGTTTGTAATAATTCATTGGCTGTTGTTTGTTTTCGCAACTCTTCATGTATTTCGGCGAAATTTACTGTTTTTCCAATGTTTTCCCGGAATCTGCCTTTTGCATTTCGTAATATTTCATGTGTTATATGATCACTTACTAATAACTACAATTTATTATTACTGTAGACATCCTCACCCTACTCGAGTCTGAGGGTGAAGCTAGGAGGCAAAGTTTGACATTTTAAACCAAATAAAGGAAATTGTCTCTTGTTGGCTGCCTTTGCTGCACTTAGTTAAGAACCGACTTAATATAATAGTGCAGTGACATAACTTAAATTGATTGAAACAAAGAATATTGTAACATCGGATGAAAAATAGTAATAATTAAAATGATAATCTTGCTATGGATACTAAACACATGCTAATATAGAATCATTTTCACGCTGGAGGTTTATATCACCTTAATGTTTTAGGGCACTTTATATTTTGATTTCTATTGTAATTTCTTCCCAGTGAAACGTCTAGTTGTTTAGCAGCGATGGAGCACACTGCTCATCAGCGTGTACATCACTATACGAGCATCTGCCTTTGCTGCACTTAGTTAAGAACCGACTTAATATAAGAGTGCAGTGACATAACTTAAATTGATTGAAACAAAGAATATTGTAACATCGGATGAAAAATAGTAATAATTAAAATGATAATCTTGCTATGGATACTAAACACATGCTAATATAGAATCATTTTCACGCTGGAGGTTTATATCACCTTAATGTTTTAGGGCACTTTATATTTTGATTTCTATTGTAATTTCTTCCCAGTGAAACGTCTAGTTGTTTAGCAGCGATGGAGCACACTGCTCATCAGCGTGTACATCACTATACGAGCATCTGCCTTTGCTGCACTTAGTTAAGAACCGACTTAATATAAGAGTGCAGTGACATAACTTAAATTGATTGAAACAAAGAATATTGTAACATCGGATGAAAAATAGTAATAATTAAAATGATAATCTTGCTATGGATACTAAACACATGCTAATATAGAATCATTTTCACGCTGGAGGTTTATATCACCTTAATGTTTTAGGGCACTTTATATTTTGATTTCTATTGTAATTTCTTCCCAGTGAAACGTCTAGTTGTTTAGCAGCGATGGAGCACACTGCTCATCAGCGTGTACATCACTATACGAGCATGTACGGTGTGTGTGTACGGATGGACCAAAACAAACACAGTTATACGTTTACCCACGGTCGGCCGTGCACTAATAGAGTCGTACCCGACTGATACACAAATTAATAGCGGAGCCAGCTCTAATCCGAGGGGTAATGCGATTAATGATTAGCCGTTCTCCTCTCTCCTCTACCCTCTCTCCTCACTCTGGTCCAGGGCTTCGTAGTGAGATTCATATTATACACGTATCAGAGGCGTGGTGTAAGTTTTTGTTCCTCCCGTTTTCCGACAAATACAGTCTGACATTTTATAGCAGACAAAATTAAGGGCGTTGCGAGTGTTGAAAACATTTTACATCATAACACCAAGGTGGCTGAAAGCTCAAAGGAAGATTATTCTATGTTTAAAAAGTACAAGGGTCCAAATGCATGTTTTTTACTTTCACCAAACAGTATTCAGAAATTTTAAGACAATTTTATGTTTGATCTTTTTACTTTGCGAGGAAGACAATTACACGGAAAAGGCGATTTTTTGTGTTTCTGATATTTATGTGTAGAAATAACCACGTGTTCAAAAATTCGAATGTGAAATTTAAAAAATTTAATTAAAATATGCCTTTCCTTTCCTGAAATTGAGCAGGAACATGAATAATTAATAAAATAAATACCAGGATTAAATAGTATCTCTAATAACATGTGTTTTCCAATACTATGTCAAAATTGTATCTAAATTTCGCTGATAAACAGTATTTATCTGTTAAGTATGGTCCTGTATAATATTATCTGCCTGTACATAAAAATAAGAACATGCATATTTTAACGCGGCATCACGTCCATGGGTCAAATGCATTTTACATATAGTTTAGGATTAAAGTTCGATGAATAGTTAAATGTAATTTGCTAGCCATAAGTAGTAATAATAGATTGACTATGGTTATCCATAAGATAAAGCATTGAAAAAAAGCATTTGTACAGCGCCCTGAGGTGATTTAAAAAAAAAATGGCGCTATACAAATCATCCAAATTTTAATATTAATATTATTAATCACCTTCTTATTAACCATAATAACCTTATTACCCACAGTAACCTTCTTAGCTATCTCACTTAAGGAGATTTAATGGCAAACAATGCTGTTTTTTTTTCTTCCTATCAATTTTTTTTTCTTATAGTTTTTCAACCAAATTAAATTAGACTTTCCGGATTTAAAAAAATATCCTGCTTTAAAACGCATTAGAAATATTTCAATAACCAAAAAGGGTGGTTCATTATCCACTGCGCCCTTTTTTAATTTCGCCTGTCCGCCCCTGAATTATAAGCGCATAATCATTGCACTGTCCATAGAGGATAGGGGGATGGATGCAGTTGGAATGGGCGTTTATCTCGCACCCTCGCCAGACCGGGTGAATTAATGCGTGTCCAATGCAGATACCGCAATAGGTACCTACAATCAATCGAGTTGTTTGCATGTGTCTGTGAATACTCATATGCATATGGATTTATTTTAACGCAAATCCGGTAGAAAACTCTATTTAATAACGATTCCAAAATTATGTCACATCTTCATGATTAGTATATCGTTATTAATTGTTTTTTGTGTTTAATTCGTAGAACTCAATTTAATTATTTTATAAAAAATCGGTTTTCCGATAATAAATCATTATTTTTAAAAACCACTCCAAATTAGAATGGGGAATGGGGGGGGGGGAGTAAATAAAATCATAGAAATAGGTCGTCACAATGTGGATTAACCGCAGTTAACGCCGAAACAGCTGTCACAACAATAAAAACTAAGCACACTTGCAGAACTTAATAATAACATTATTAAATTAGTATATCGTATTTTTGGATTGTTTGGGCACTCCCTTTAAAGATTTCACAGACTGTTAATGAGTATAGATCAATTGGTGTTTACCATTACAACACTGTATCTAGGCTATAGACCAGTTTATTCGAATGTTTTTATTAAATTTATTAAGTTTTTTCATGTACACCTATTTTATCGTTGTATGTATTATGTTATGTTTCTATAAAACACTCAATCAGACGTGATAAAGGTTTGCTGTATTGTAAACGCGCTTTACAACTGTTCATGTTTTACCACATCATAATAATCATAAACCCAACCATTGCGATTTACCTTAACTGTAACTTACATAGTCTCTACCTTCTTACTTCATTTATACTTATTTTATTATATTATGTACTAAGCCACTCTTTTGGACAACCTGCAGTAATAATGTATAAGGTAAAATTATTATTCGTTACGCTGTAATTACTTGCTTTTACAGTACCTACTTACTTCTTTTATAATAATAATAATAATATTTATTTATTTGAAACACACGTTATTTAACATCAACATTTAAGAAAGCTTTGACTGCCCAACTAGGAACCAATCCCGTTTTAGGACACTCAAATTCACATGTTTAGTTCATATTATGCGCCTTTATACAAAAATAGAATGGAAAAAAAGCTAGTATTGACATAGTATGGTAATATAATATATCTGGGACAAAGTATAATAATTAACAATAAAGAGATTATGTATATGTGTTTGATAGGTACTGGTCGGTGCTATGAGGAAAAATGCGTTTAAAATTGAGTACTAAAAAAAAGATAATATTATTGAGTAATATTGATAAGTTTGAGTTAGTTACGTATCACTCAGTTTTATGAGCCGACAATGAAACTCAGGGATTCAGCCCAAAAGGATGCAGCCACTAGTTAATAACATATTAAATATATTTTATTTAGTAAGTACAAAAAGAAAGTTTAGTAATTTGTTTATAACCAAATATTTGTGCTTTTTCCTTTCCTTGTTTAGAGTTTTTAATCCAGTTAAGATCTTTTTCTAAAGAGCACAAATATACTCTAATTATTATTGTATGTACTATATTGTTATACTTCTTTGTATAAGTCTATATGATAATTGTATCAACATGTAAAAGCTTTTTAGGCGTGAATAAATAAATAAATAAAATATTGAATCATGTTGAAGTGATATAATATTGGAAGTAGTGTTTACGTCGTGATTTTGGTTTGTTTGAATCAATAGTTAATATACCATAAGTGTCATTTGAAAGAAAACGGTTGTCGCCATACTTTCTCTTCAACTCCTAGGCCTCAGACAAGCCGATGAAATTGATTATTTGTTCCAGAAAGAATTTTGATATATGAAAACGTTTGATTAATTTCACCAGACGTAATAAATAATTCTGTAATTTTTATATCGCCGTTTATGTGAAAAATCACCTCAAGGGCGCTGTACAAATATTACTTGCTAGAGTTTATCGATTACGTACATACATGATCACACTTAACTGGCAGGTCACCCCAGATTAACACGTTATGTCATACAGTTTTCGCTTGAGAATATATGATTTTGCACGCACTGGACACAATATTAGAAAACACTGCACGTTGCATGATATGACAGTTACTATTTTATTCTTATTTGTTATTGATATTTCATATATTAGAAGATTTGTGACGAAAGAAGTTGGTAAATACCATATATTTTATATAATAAATATTTTAAATATTAATGTTGTTAATATTTCTATTTTTGAAACTGTTAATACATGGTGGAATTCCATTATAGATCTGGAATACCATCTTCAGACTGGTCTGAAGATGGCCCTAACGAGCTGAAACCCGGTTACGGTCAAATAAAAATTAAAGTGGAAAAAAGTTTTATATTTGTTTTATTATAATATACTATTAATGTTGTTGTTGTTCGAATTTAGGACTTGAAAATCACTGAAAAAACCCTACAAATTCTACTCAGGCTAAACTGAAATTAAAAAAATTATAATAATATAATCAAATTTAATAATGTGATTATTAAATTCTGCAAGTATTTTTAGTTTTTATTATTGTGACAGCTGTTTCGACGCTTAAAGCCATTTTCAAATGTTTGAAAATGGCCATAGACGACGACGACGACGTTAAAAAATATAATAATATGAAAATAAATAAATATAAGTACATGAAAATAAAGCCTTGTAAAAATGCTGAAGGCTGGACTGATGCGGGCCTCCATGATGAGGATATTTCCGAAGCTGTTTATTCTTTCCCTCATCCCAACTACCCCGAATCTTATGAGGACTGCAAAAACGGAATCTAGCCCCACCGTGAACATACTGGAAGCGTTGCAGTATCTGGGGACGCCAAACATTCTGCGAAAGGCGTTATTGTACTGTTTACGAAGTCTTTCCATTCTACTCTTTTTATAGTTCAGCCCAGAGTTCGCACGTGTACAACGTTACGCAGAAGGCAAGGAAAAGAGTCGTTTTCACAGCGGTACTACAAAAGCGAAATCTTCTACTGAGCATGTTCGATTTTACGCTGAGAGCTCGTCCCTGTCTATCAATCTAATCAACATCCATCAGATTACTGGTGATTATGTGCCCTAGGTGTTTAGTTCCTTCGGTCAACTTCAGAATCCCACCGTTCAGGGTAGCTGCAAGAATAATAGTCGGAATAACAACGAGTCGTAAAAACAACTCGTTCTTATGAAGCAAATGTCTTGTGGGTACGGGTGGAATGAGCACGTCAATATTTTACTTTGAGCACCTTCCATTGAAATATCACTTACACAGATACGTAATTTAATTTGGTAGATAACAAATGATGAACGAAGTTTATCCACTTAATAGTATTTGTAATTCAACGAGAATTATCCAACTAATAACGTACATTCGTGAAAAATGTTTTAGCCGTTCATCATTATTTTTAATTGGGACTTTGCACCTTACACAATCGATAATACGAAATGCTCTGTACTAATCCCACAATAAACTGGCATCCCCCGTAACTGCCAATTTAAAGTTTGTTTCCACGGCGCAGTTTGTAATAATCTCTGCGCAAAACCTCGCATGTACATTTCTGCCAACTCAACAACAACACCGGATTAACAATGCTTCATCAAAAACTAACGTTTTGCCCGTACGAAACGTAAACACATTTCTGCGCGAATGAATGATAATTTGTTTTGAAACATTATTCATTATCAGTATGATTAAATTATGATGTTATGTTGCCATATAATAACAATTAAATTACAGGACTATCATCAATTAATTAATGTGTGTTAATTAATGTTTTGTGAGTTCAATATTAAGTAAATATGTTTGTTAACATTATAGCACATGTGTGTACATTATTTAATATAGAAAACAAAAAAAAGTTATTTAAAGATACCTGTACTCACAATAAAAGTACATTGATTTGTGTAGTAAAATTAAAATTATTGAAAATAAATATACTCATTACAGTCCAATACAAAAGCAACACAGAAAAAGTTAAACAACGTATGAATAAATCGTTTGTATGATACCTAATATCTTATATTGATAATACGCCCAGCTTCTGACATTTGATGGCAACATGCTACACTAGCGCCTCTAGCGGCCCGGGATGTGTAAATTGCTATTTTTTTTCACTAATTTTAATAGATATTCTTATTAATCAATTATAGAAATTTGAAATTCATAAAATAAATATTAGGTAACCTACGTATGACTTTACTGCTTTTCGATAATAGATGAAAAAAATATGTATTCAAGAAGCTATTAGGTTTGTAGTAACAGTTAAAAGTCTCGACGCTCGCCGCTTGTGCTCGGTCTGGCGGTTTAGAAAGGGAATAAAATACTTTTTAATTTCTTATTTTTAGACTTCTATTGGCTTAACTTACCACAATTCTTATTATAATTTTTAATTATATATTTATTTATTTTATTATAGAAACAAAACAGTACATTTGTTACATTGAAAACATTTTCCAGAAATTAAATTTACAAAATAAGGTACCCACGATGTGTTTCCTTGTATTTTCTGATTTATACTTATGTTTACCGGTGACATGTGTACTATGTGTAGTGTACAAGTGTGTGCGAATGTGTTTGTGGGTGTGAAAGTCGTGATAAACATACTATAGAAGTGTACGCGTATTGAACAGTTTATATTATTGCCATATATACTCGTACGTACGTAGTACGTCCAGCTTCTAACAGTTGATGGCAGCATGCTACACTAGCGTCTCTAGCGTCCCGGGATGTACGAATTGGTTTTTTCATACAATTTAAATAGATTTTCTCTGATATTTTATAAATTATACAAAATCGAATATTCAAAAAATAAATATTACGCAACTTGTGATTTTACTCCTTTTTTTGCTTAAAAATGAAAAAAATATTATAGAGGCTATTTATTAGGTTATGATACACGATAGTCAACCTCTGTAATAATATAAACTATAAACAACTAATTTGTATAGCACAATTTAGTCGTATTTCACCCAAAATGTGCTTTACTCCTTGTAATAATCTAACGTATAAATTAAATTTAATTAGCCTATAAACAAAATTACATCGGTGCTTTCATTTATAAGAGCAGCCCAACTTACAGTTATAACATTATTTATATTAACCACGCCACGCAACACATATTTTTGACGGCCTCCATGGTCGAGGGGTAAGGCTCTCGACTACGAATCCGAAGGTCGCGAGTTCAAATCCCGGCGTGCGCAAGTAAATTTTATTTAATTAATTTGTGTTGTTTCACAATTAATTCATTTAAAAATAATATATAGTATATTTGCGCACGTTCCAGAGTGGAAGATACTCTCAGTATCGCCCTGGTGAAAGACCACCATTCAGAATTGAAACGTTGCTTGAAATGGCTTTTAGCCGTGTTTGGTGACCAGATCTGAATAGCCAGGTATTTCCCCACCTCCCTCTTCCCCTTCTCCTCCCCAATACCTTCAGCCTCACAACATTCCCCAATTTGGGATGCCATAGTCTCACAGACTCCAGACGGTTGGGAGCAGTTGAGACTCTTGTGCGGTATTCATATAAAAAAAAAAATTGTTTAATATTTACTGCTGTGAATTTTTGTTTTAATTAATAAAATGTTAAACAATACTTATAAGTAATCTACGACGGAAATACAGAAGTTTAAATAGTTTTTAAATGCGGGTGCTTGACAATTACAAAAGTGTTTGGCGGAAATGAAAGTCCAATAAATAAACATGATGGTGACAACAGAACATAGAAAAAATAACAAAATACAAATAATCACTCAACAATTATACAATAAACTAGTATGTGATGTGCACAGCTGTATATCCTTTTTTGAAATAAAGTTACGAAGTTGTGAATTTTTGCTTGTCGTTTGGGTGCAATAATTTATTTGACAGTAAAAGTAATGACCTGTGATGACTATTACTATCTCTGAACAAAGAAACAAAGTAAAATTCATTTGAAATTTTTATTTCATTCCAAACATTTATTTTTCAAAATATATCTAAATAATAAAGTTCATAAGTAGGTACCTACTTGTGTTTTTAAATTTTAAAACGGTTTAATTCAAACTGCTCTCTAAACCTTTCCGTCACTAATAAGAACAAACTGTGCTGTTTTCAGCGAAATCTGTCGGATATTTTTTGAGAAAATTTCCATTGATTCTAATCTAAATTTGTCCTCGCTAAAAGAAATCTGTGCGAATCACCACAGTTTTACATCACAAAATTCAACTACCGTGGCAAGCTTTTCGTCTTCCGTCACAAATTGATTTTCCACTGCGTGTTAGTAAAACTGAAACCTGTCACATAATGTTACACTGATACCCACTGATGTAGAAGATGCTAGATAAGGCCTCACCCACATGAAAGATCGTAACGTCTGAAACTACCCCTGCAGAGTGACGTCACCGGACTATTAAGCAACTTGGCAAATAGACTCAACTGAGTTGCTTGAATCATCGAGCAAACTTGTTATGATCTAATCTTGGGGTTATTCTGAATGCCACGTGCGTGGTATCACAAGACTAGTCAAATAACACACTTCTTAGTCTTACAGTGTAGTATTATTCTTAACGTTTAGCTTGAACTCGGGGCTAATGAGGTGCACGATCGAAACTTTTTAGTCATTTAATGAAATGTTAAACACACTTGCGCCAATATTTTTAATGTTACCCCCGACGAAACTGTTTTTTTGTTTTTCCCCTCTCGGTAACAACAGAGGATGGACGCCGTAGTAAGATTTAAGTTAGGCAATTTATCGCCTATAGTTGGTAATCTGTATATTAAAAACATTTGAAAAAATAAATATATATAACATACCTGACTTAATTTATCCGGTGATTCCTGACTATAAAACTTTTTTCCCCGTGGACCCCTTTGCTGTTCTTTTTATTTTCTGTGGATCCCCCCCCCAGCCAGTCTCTCCAAAACTTAGGTACGATACCGAACAAGCAATATTTATTCACTGCACAATGCATTGCTGCTGGTATGAACATTTGTAAAAACTTGCAGATGAACGTGCCTGCGCGGTAGGCTTGTCGATCGAAACTTACTACGGTGCTTCACTATGCGTGTAGTCTAAATTACTCCGATCCGTGGACCTTCATTTACATCTCGTGGACCCCCTTTTTTTCTCCCTGCCATGGACCCCCTGCAAATCTATATGGACCACTTTGGGAACCTGTGATTTCCACCATCAACTGTTTTAAGAACTGCGGGATATATTCGTTCTTTGTACTGAAAATAAAAATCGTTTATTTAAAATTTTTGAATTTGAAAATCACGTACAGTAACGTACTCACATTACAACAGAAATTATATTTTTTAATGATTGTTTATGGTGTAAACTTGAATTAAAATGAATAATGAAAAGTTACACAAATATTATTTCGATAACCATTTTGAAATGTTAAAAAAATTAAAATTTTTATCTCGATTATGCGCATTATTATTATATATTGTTTATCGGATTGTAATTTTTTTGTGTACAGTGCCAGGGAACATTTCTCCCACTCCCTGTGTCAACTGCGGTTAGAGGCGCATAAATGTGGAGATAATCTTCTCTACCCATTGAGCGGGCTGCCTATTGCTACCGTAGGGCTTTTATTTAATTTATTTCAAAGCATTTTAAACTGTGTTTTATGTTTTAGCGGTTCTTGTTGATAGAAATCTTATATTTAAGCCCTCTCACTAAGGTAATGGAAGGATATTACTATTACGAGACTTTTTTATGCCTTCACGTCTACTGTCTTGAATCACGATAACAGTCACTAGACTCAAAGGCATTTTTGTTACCCACTCTCATTTTGACGTCACGAGTCTAATAAAATTCCCAATACAGTATTTGGATGAAAAGTCAATTCTAGTGTTTTTTCTGTCAATATCCAATCTTTCAATCCTCTTTCGAAATCGAGGAATATATTCGTACATACGTGATGAATAGTGAATCGCCCCGGGGGCGTCTCAGTAATGGGGTTAGGAACCCCTTTTATGCTGCCTCGTAAATGTGGCTAGACTATTGCACTCCTTCTCTACTGGAGCCAGCTCCGTCTCGTGCTGCTCCGTGTCTGCGCTGCGTGCCGTCAACTTGCGATTAGTTCTCCCACGATCCGAGAGTATTATTGAAACAACGTATGCAACATTCGGATTTATATGAAGATAATGGATGCACCAACCCCTTCAATCGACTTTATAGGTTTCTTGTTTTTATTTGAGAAATTTTGACTCTTTGGGATTACGACTGCAAAAAATTAGTGGCTTTAGCCATATTTGGTGAATAGCCAGTTATTTTTCAACCTCCCCTTTCTCTATCTTCCCTCCCCCACTCCTACCAGTCTCATAACATACATTTGGGGATGCCATAATCCCACTGGCTCCGCATATTTGAGAGCAGTTTTACCTCTTGTCCTGTTTAATTTATATTTTATGTTATTATTACCTCTTATTTTTTTAATAATTATTATAATTTTTTAATGGTTTTATTTAAAAAAAGAATTGCTAACTTGATTAATTGATACCGCGGACGGATCGCAGTGCTTCGCACAAAATAAATATCGAATTCTGTGTTTGATCTCCTGGTATTTAAATGGATGGTGTTACGAAGAACTAGAGTTATTGATCCATTCTGCACATATGTACAGCCAACGAGCCAACACGCCAAACACGTGCCCACAATTTTTATACGTTATTAGTTTGCTGTGTTAGAAAGCGGGATTTTTACGACCCATTCTCATTCTGTAAAGCTTGTCTGCGGATGACTTACCAGTTTTTGTGTTTCTTCCCCCCTACAACAGTTTCAACCCTCCCTCTCCTTATAAAGACTTTCGGATAGCTTCCCCTCCCGCCCCTGTTCGGAGTTAGCATATAAAAAGCTCGATCAATCGGTTAGAATCGTTTGATTCCCACAACAAGTAGGTATAATTTGTTAATGTTTTAAGGACAACCAATTCTATGCTATTTATAGCCTTTTTCTATAAACGAAAAAAAAACATTAAAATCACGAAGAAGAAATCAAATCGTATATTAATTTCTAATCGTTTTCCCTGATAATATATTTCTTTTACAAATTTTCAACTCAGGGTTCGTTTGATTTAACCTCTACCACGACTTCACAATTCAAAAATGTTTCTCTTTAATTAATTTCACCGTAAGATATACTTAAAAAGTTATGACGCGTGCTTTTGCGCTAAAACCCCGCAAAAAATCTCCTTGAGAACTTGGAACATTTTCATTTGACAGTTACCCAAACTTTTTTCATTATTTGAATACCTTTGAGAAATATTTTGCTTATTGTGTGCAATTTTTAACATTTTTTTGTCGTCTGCGTTAGTTTTTTTGTTTTTGAAAGCACCCTTAAGGAGTACCAAACTATGTGAACTGTTTTCAGAACATTACTGTGCAAGTTTGGTACAGGGGGTGACGACCCTTGTATGAAGTATGTGAGGGTACCCTAAGGTCAGATTCCCAATCAATCTTGCCTTTATACAGTGTTTTCTTTTTGATCCCAAATTACACAGTTTATTACTGTTTATTTAACATTTCAAGTTCGTTTCGACGAGGGTTATGTACTAATACGAAACGTAATATCGAGTATTATAAAAAAATATATATTTTGCTGTTTTATAATTCTTCTTAGAATAAGAATGGATCGATTTGATCGGTTATATAAATAACGCCCATCAATGTGGATTCCTATATTTTAAACATTGATTTATTGTAAGAATAAAAATAAAACTATATTGTTGCTAAACGGGTATGTATCGGCATTCAATTTATCAACTGATATTCGTTTGGCTTAAACTGTAAGACCGTGGAGTAGAACAAAGTCATTTTAAAAAATTTATTACGAAATACCTAAAAATTATTATAATTTCTTCTTCAATAAAAGCAAAATCACTTTGTGGTGTTATTCTCAATAAATTGAATAGAAAATATTTTCAAATGAAATACTCAAATTTTGTTTAACCACATTTATTTTACACGCCTATCGGTTTGTATACACTTGCCCTGACGATGGAACGGTTGTTCCGAAACCGGTAGGCGTGTAAAATAAAAGTGGTTAAAACAAAGTTTGAGTGTTTCATTTGATTATAATGGATAACCACAAAGTGATACCTTCATACAACAGTAGGAAATATTTTTTTTAAACTACTTTTTAATATATAAATATTAACATGTATCGGAAGCTTTCCTCATAAGGGTACCACAGTATACTGAGAAATAATGACAAGAATAGACAAATAATAAACTTTTTTTTTACATGAATACCGCACAAGAGTCCCAACTGTCTGGAGCCAATGAGACTATGGCATTTCCAATTGGGGAATATTGTGAGGCTGAAGGTATTGGGGATGAGAAGGAGAAGCGGAAGAGGGAGATGGGGAAAATACCTGGCTATTCAGATCTGGTCTCCATAGACGGCTAAAAGCCATTTCAAGCAACGTTTCAATTCGGAATGGTGGTCTTTCACCAGGGCGATACTGAGAGTATCTTCCACTCTGGAACGTACGCAAATATACCATATATTATATTTTTTTAAATTAATTAATTGTGAAACAAAACAAATCAATTAAATAAAATTTACTTGCGCACGCCGGGATTTGAACCCGCGATCTTCGGATTCGTCGTCGAGAGCCTTACCCCTCGACCATGGAAGCCGTCGGTAAACATAGAAAAATAATAACGTAAGAATAGACACATTATTAATTTAAATTATTAAACATAAACAAAAATTAACAATACGTGAGTGATGAAAGTAGGTAAGTAATTAATTATGAAATATAAAAATAATTGGAGAAAAAATTAAATTATAAATTTATATTATTTTTTTTTCTTTTTATTATAAGAAGAAAAAAAACACAAGTCGTAAAACAATATATTATTCTATATTAAACAGTGGCTTAAATAAAATATTTATTATTCATTTAATGAACTATAATTTATTGGAGTAGGTGTTTGCTGTATGCTTATTAACCGGTATTTTTATTGGGGTCGGTATAAAGGTAGAAGGTATTTTTATTGGGGTCGGTATAAAGGTAGAAGGTATTTTTATTGGGGTCGGTATAAAGGTAGAAGGTATTTTTATTGGGGTCGGTATAAAGGTAGAATTGTTACTTGGTTGACCTTTTTAAATGTTAGAAGAGCTATTCAAATACGATATTCCGTACATTTTGATTGTTTCCGCATCTGGTATAAACCACTTCAAGGTATTGTAACCCTATAAAATTATGTTAAAAAATATTGTAGGTTGATGTCATTACGCAAATGCTATGCTAATGGGTCTAATTAATTTTATATTACCGAACTTGTTTTATTTGTCAGAATATAGCGTCATTAAGGACTTAACCGCTGGTGATGTCGCCGAGTCCTGTTGTCATAAAAGCTTTCGCTTGCCTACAAACTTCAGGACTTCAGGTGACATCTTGCGACGCGTTTAATAACTTCTAGACAGCAATTAACCTAAATAAAGCCTTCGTGATAAGCAAACAGATCCTGCCGGATGTCTGAATTGAAGCAGGTAGTTCGGGTTTAGTACCTGCTCAATTTTCTACTCCAAATTATAGGACAAAGGTTCCGTTTTATGTTTTATAATATGCTGGAAGAGTAATTAAAATTTCATCTTAAAAATGAATAAAAATACTTGCGCAAATACGAGTATATTTTTAATGATCCGTCGGTACCTGTACGTCTCTTCAAAGAAAAAAATCATACAAGCTCTTGGCTAGAAACGGGCAATTTCGTACATCGTGAATGGAGAATTAATTAAATTTCACGGAAAAGTGCCACAAAAACTAATCTCCAGGCTGTTTCCACGTAGTTTTTTTAAGCTCTGAAGAACAATGCTTATTCTCTGGTCTTGTTTTTCACTCCTGTCTCTTTCTATGAAAAAAGAGACGGTTTGCGGTAGACTAGAAAGGACGCCGGAATAATGATGAACGTTGTTCATTACTATTTATTTCCCAAACGCCTCCGCGTACATCTCATTCGTATTCAAGTCTTTCTCCCAGCTTCTAGACTCTAGACTCGTGGAACGATATTATTATTTCTTCAAGAGTTTTATGGTTTCTTATTTGCCTTCGGCGGGACGACTCGACTGCTTGACTTTTCCAACTATTTTACATTCAGAGATCAAGTTACTGCGAACCAGACTTGCGAATGAACCCGGTGCATTAAGTTCACTTTGTTATTTCAAACAAATGATTCAAGACGGATTGATTTTCTATTCATTAATATGAAATTAAAATCTGAGGCTTCCGCTATTTCTTAGAAATATTGGTATCAGCAATAATTTGTCATAATAAGGAACTCCAGTGAAAAATATAAGCGCTTTAACTATATATATACATATATATATCAGCAAACGCCGATTCTGGATATATAACTTTTAATACAAATATATACTTATATATATATATATACTTATACGTAGAATTCATAAATCGTTATTTAAAATTGAATAAAAAATCATCTCATCAAAACACCTTGTAATGTTGGTACCATTGCTTTTGAAACATTTAACGTCACGTGCGCATTCTGTTTTTGTATTAGTATGGACGTTTTTATTTTTCAATTTTGTTTTATATTTTAAATATGTATTTTTTTAGTTTTGGCTAAATTTTAACTTAATTTGGCTGACTTTAAGCTCTATAATTGTTGTTACATATAAAAATAATATTAGTGAAATAAATTAGAGTATTCATGAGCAAACTAATTATCAATACGGATTTATTTTAATGTTAATGGTCCATACTATTATTATTATTTGAGTTAATGATTCTAAAAAGATAATTTTACTATAAATGAAATATAAAAAGCTCATCCTTGTTTCGACATTTGACATTCTAACCTCAAAACTGATCAAAACCGACCGGCTATAGATTTGAAGCCTTTTGGCGGGCTTTGAAAAATTGAAACTTTGAAAATTATTTTAACTATGAAAAGTAAGTTTAGAAAAAAAAAGAAAGAAATATACTGGTATTTATGTTCGGACGTCATTATTGATTAAAAAAATCAGTTCCTTATTCTCATAAGTTATTTCTTGTGAACCAACCCAATGCGGAACGATTTTTCATAATTTAACGTCAATTTTAATTTTCTCGTTAGCGAACTAAGCTAAAGCGGATTCATCAGTTTATTCCACATTTTTATTTGTAAAGAATTTATTTGAAAATAATTTATAAATAATAAGAATTTACTTGAATATCTATTTGCAATTGGCTAAGTTTTTAATTATATTGGGTTTGTTATTTCTATTATTCTGAAAACTGTATTAACCAACAGGTTGCGTTCGAATTGCTGGTATGTCTGCTCATTGTTCTAATTCCCTTTTATTTATCAAAGTTAAAGTCAATTAAGAAGTTGTTATCTGTCATTCATACAACGCATTGCTTCCATTTTCCTTCAGTATATTTAGAATCTCACCTTCAACCTTCAGCTTCCGACCTCGCTGTTCCTATTATCCTTAGGCCACAACATGACGCGGCCAATCTCTCCTTATCTCTGATTCCGGCCAAGAGGAAGAACATCAATCTACTCTGCCGTCGCCTGTCAATAACCTGGGAATAAACATCCTCTGGCTAATTTTCCTGCTCAACTAAACCTGGGCGGAAATACTGAAGCCTTATTTCACAAAATGGTGAACGATAAGTAAAAGGTGGTATTTAAATGAGAATAGAAAGCTTTCTTAAAAATCTATTCAGTTGTTTTATTTTTATTTTTGTCATCCACTGTGCGGTATAAAAACCTAGACAGTACACTAAGCGTGGAATAGAATAATCACATCCCGCTTGACAACAACAAACCTAAACCCTTACATATAGAAAGAAAGGGCCTTAGATTAAATTTACTTGAACAATTAGAAATTAACAAACGAACTAATGACCCTAATATAACATTAATTAATAAAGTAAGGAAAATTACATACTCACCGCTTCTCAGTATGTTCACATTATCAAAACAATACAACACATTTAAATAAATCAATTAAGAAAAACATGTCAGCTAAATACGAGTAAAAACACAATCATATTTACCACCTGTGCCAAAATTCACATATTTCGGTAGTTCGGGAAGTGGATGAAAATAGAACTGAAAGATTCTATTACATTCAATCTACATTAAATTGGATGATATGAAAAAATTTATTTTTTTATTTGAATTAAAAAAGCTTATTCTCATTTATAAATACAGGTAAAATTAATAAAAGCCTACTAATAAAAAAAAATAGCAAAAAATAGTTTGTAGTAATTAGGCTGTTATATTGTTCTCATTGAAATATTCTTACTTCCTATACTATATACTCTTACTATATTCTCACTTAAATATAATCGTGGTAATATCTGTTTCAGATTCGATAGATAGTAAGTAAAAAAAAATGGGGGGGTGGAGGGGGGGGGCTCTAGAAAAAAATATTCTCAAAGAGGGTGGTGGGCAAAATAAGGTTGAGAACCTACGGTGTAAAACATACAAATATCACATTTTGGTTATTTGTGAGATGCGAAATATAAGATCACCCACCTGATGATTTACCAATCGGTCGATGGAAGTCAAGGTAGAGGAAAAGGAAGATCACATTTATGATAGTCACAATTCGACTTGAGATTTCACAATAAGAAGAAAACACGAAATTGGTGATTTCATTCATGTACCTGATTGATACTGAGAGGAGGCATGAATTTGAAAGTGTTTATTTTAAAATGAAAATTATATTGACTGTATCATTTGCATAGATATTTTAATTTTAACCTAAATACAGATAGGGGTACAATAATGTGCTCAACTCAACATGCGCGTTATATTAAATCCAGAAACATGTGTTTTTATTTTTAAAGCACATCCAACCTTCGCACAGAAAGGGTTCATTTGATATTGAAACCGTGGAATGTTTTTAATAAAAATTTGAAAAAGGTTTCGCATTATTTTACCAAAATAAGCTGGTGGCATCTTTGAACCGTTACCGCAACCTGTCCCTTCGTTAATGGCTGATTAAATTAGGGATATTTTTCAAGGCTTGTCAAAAAGGTCCCCTTTGTGATAAAATGTTTTGTTTTTACTGTCGATTTCCCGGTGATGTTTTTATCTTCCAGAATATGAGCGATAATTAAAAGCGCTTCAATATTTGTACTGTGATCTCTCTCTCATCCAGCAAATTTAATAAAGGAATCGGAATGTAATAACGTTAAGACGTCTTTAGCCACGAGCGTCGTGATATTAAAAAAATAGGTAAACAGAAATAGAATATCTGTTTCTGTGAAAACGTTTACAAATTTTCTAATTTCTTTGTGATCTATCTCTGTTTAAAGACTTAAAAGGGATTACTGTTTGGTCGCAATGACTTAATATCTCGTGCATAAAGTTTTTGTTGCAACATAATCGTGAACATCACAGTTCGTCGCACTTAAAGTTTCATTACATTTTTAATAACCTCGAACGGTCAACAAACCTTTGAAATGTTTTATTTGCTTGCACTGTGCTGAAATTAAATTGCCTTTCAATACGTTTTTTTTACATCGATTCTTCGTTGTTTTCGTAGACTAGGGGATCAAAATCTTTGAGCGGGTTGCTAATGTACTTGACTTTTCCCAAGTGCCCCATAAATTCTAGGAAAATTGGATCAACGGCGATAAATTTATTATTGGCACTCAAAGTTCGTATGAATCATGTCCCTTACAAAGTGTCTGTATTCTTGTACCGGAGATAAAAATTAAAGCTCTTTTACGCAGTTTCGCTCGGGTGTATTGTTATTTCAAGCGGAATTTAGGACTCTCGTAGGACTGTCGCAAAGTTCGCAAATGGGGATAATTCATCTTTGGAAGCAATTCCGGCGAAGGCTGCTTATTGCCGCAATTTATTTCCGATTTTAGTGCGGCGTTACGCGGAAGGAAAGTGGGCTGCCAAGAATTCCGAGTCCAGGGCGCGAGAAGCTCCGTGCCAAAAGGCAAAGCTCGCAGTTCGCTCGGATCCGGGTCAGGAGTTACGTATATGCCGATTGCGGGTCGATTCTATGTACTGAATAATGCGCGCTCGATTTGTGTCTATGCCAAAAATCACGGGTAGGTTGCTATGGCGATTTTATCGGGTGACTTCCCAGAGTCAGACATTGCGTTTCTCGCTTCTTGTTTCCGCATTGGATAACAAGGAACGTTTTCTCATTATTGTTTAAACGTGACCTAACTTTGTATTCTTCGTCAAATATGTATGATGTTTTGCGGAACAATGCAGAGATTTTAATGCCGCACTCTCAATACGAACGGCTTCGTAAATACATACATACCTGATGGAGGATGGGACGTGCCTTTGCAATGGAAACGGATATGGGTCAGAGCACGAAGAACCTCGTTTGCCACTTCAAAACAAACAATAAATATTCTACATGGGAGGCATTGCGACCTTTCGTGTCAACTCTGGGGGTGCTGGGTGGAGCATTCTCACTTTGTAAATGTTTCTTTCTGAAACGAACCTGTCAATGCATTTTTTGACGGATGCATTTTCAAGTATTCCGAGATAAATATCATAATTATAGGTTTAAGAGAAAACTCCATTGTCCAGAGGAACACGACTTGCCCCTAACAATTAATTATTTAATTTATTAACTACTATGTTTTTCATTTTATTTTTTATTATATATTTTTTTTCCCTTAATATTAATTAATTTTTTGTAGGTAATAATTGTACATAATGTAATGTATACCTCATGTTATATGGCAGATTTGACTTGCACCACCCACACAGTCCTGCTGGATTCAAAACTTAAATAAATGAACTCCACTGTAATATTTAATCACTGAAAAAAAAACAATTCTTGTTAATATTATTTTTTTCAAATAATTATTGTTTTTGCTGTTTTTCTCATTGGCACATTGTTATTTAATTTGTGTAAATCCTTATCTTAACAAACGGATCGCAATCTTTGGAGCACATACGTTAGGTGGGAAAGCTGTCCTTGTTCTACCGGTATTTTAATGGAAGATGCTCTGATGCATTCGACACCGGTGCACAGTTGGGAAACACGCCAAACGCGCGCCCAACATTTACACATGGTTACATAGAACGGGTCGCTTTTACGACTCGTTCTTGTATTCAACAACTCGGCTGATCTGCCGGCCTCTGTGTTTCCTCCCTCCTACAACATGAGCCTCTTCAAGACCCAGATTCACTCTTTATCCTCTAAAATACTCCACACAGCATCCCCTGTGCTCCAACACGCTGACAGTGTGGCGGTTAAAAATATTGCGTCAGATGACTTTTTAATTTCTTTCTTCATAATAATTTTATTCTATCTGTAGTAATATGTTATAAGTTCTCTATTTAATGTTATGCTTTTAAACTGCGTCAATTAAAATAAATGTTAACATTTTTTTCTAATCCTTCAATACCGACCGACGAATTCATTTTACTTTCTTAGAATTCCCTTGTTTCTTCAATATACTAAATCTCAAAACGTGTATTTCCTTTCGCGCGGATAAAATATGGAAATAAACAGAAATTCTGTCAGAGTGAATACATGTTTTTCTTATTTCCGCCTACCTTTTTTTCCGGTATATTTTGAAATGTAAATACAAGAGAAGAAGTAACGAAATAATATGTTAAGTTAATTCCAACGAAAGTCCTGACGAGGTGGTGGACTAAATAAATGTTTACTTCCCCGAAGAACTAGCTAAGTTTGCAAGGGATGGAAGACGCATAGGAGGCATTTAAACATATGAATTATTCACCCGCTGGCCAGAGAAGAGATGCTCCAAATAATGGTTTCTAGGAAAATCACCCACGTAAAAGAAAAAAGGAAGATAAATATTTGAAAGTCAATTTTGCCTTCAACATTTGTGTGGACTTCGCAGACGGTGCGAATAATAAGTCAAAGGTTCGATAATGAATATTATTAATAAATCACCAGGGTTAAGGAGCACCTAAGGGTGTTTAAGTAATAATAATTATTCTGCTTTGGAAACAAATCGTTATTTTGACATAAATAAAGGTTTACATACGAATACAACTGGTTTACAATTTGTTATTTTAGATATTAGAAAAAGTTTTAATAGTCAATTAAATATAAATAATAAAATAAATATATTATTTAATTTTTTTATCACATTAATACATATATTTAGAAAAATATTAATATAAATTTAAATAAAGAATAGGAATTAGATAAAGAATAGGAAGTAATATTTGTACAGCTCCCTTGAGGTGATTTTTCACAAAAACGGAGCCATACAAATCATCCAAGAAAACACCACTTTTAATATATATAAATATCAACCTGTTTCGAAAGGGCTCTCCTCATCAAGACATACAGAATACATTTTTACATGCTTTCGAAACATGTTGATATTACTATATTAAAAAAGTTTTTTTTTAATTAATTTATTCATAGTTACTATTTTGCTATTTTAATATTATTTTTTTCTTGATTCCATCTTGTACCACTTATTTCCGGACACTGTAACATTAATATTTAAACATATGATTATAATAATTCACGTTAACTAGTAGATTTGCTTGGAAACAACAATTTTAAGGTGGCGGTATATTGGTTTGATCATCCTCTGTGTCTAGATTCTTTTTTTTTAATTAAATTATGTAGGTACATTTACATAATAATAATTTAAGTATTTATCCAGTGTGTGGGGAGATTAGTGCACTCCCACACATTCCATATAAAGCATGCACACATCTATTTTATATAATAAAAAATGAGTATATTTTGAAAATAAAGCTTTTAAGGAGCTGTGGCATTTAAATTGTGAGGGGCCAATATCTTTCTACAGTATTCGTCCCGATGCTGGAGGCCGGATTGAGGCGGGCTTCCATGATGAGGATATTCCCGGAGCTGTTTATCCTTTCCCTCATTCCTGCCACCCTGGATCTGATAAGGGTTGCAAAACCGGATACTCGCTCCTCCGTAAACATACTGGATGCGCTGCACTATATGGGAAGGTTAAACATCATGCGAAAGGCGTTATTGTATCGAACACGAAGTCTTTCCATACTCCTCTTTTTGTAGTTTGCCCAAAGTTCGCATGTGCACAACGTTGCGCAGAAGGTATGGAAGAGCGTCCTTTTCACAGCGGTACTGCAAAAGCTACATCTTCTGCTGATCATGTTCGCTTTTACGCTTAGTCGAATGTCTTCATGATTCATCAGATTATCGGTCATTATGTGTCCTAAGTATTTAGTTCTAACATATAACATAATTTTGTGTAATAACTAATGATCATCGACATATTTGCTAATGAACACATCTACTCTGCATTAAAGTTTAAAGCTGATGTGATAGGACTCCAAATTATTTCCAATTCATCAGTAAAGTGTTTTTACAATCTACTGATGATTATTTATAACAAGCATCTCAAGGGCACTCTCAAAATAATTCTTTGTGCCGAATCCTGTTAAGAAATGCCATTAACTGGGATTGTTATTTGCAGTAATTTATTTATGTGATACGCCCATCTGTGCTTTTACATGAATTTTAGAACATAATATAAAGAGCTATAAAAATTATAAGTACGTATAGGTTTTAAACCATAAAGTATGAACAATTTTTTTAAACGTTCAACATCGACATAAAATAGGAAACTTAAACAACATTATAACACAAATCGTTCTACATGCTACATTATCCAAGATACAATATTACATATTGTTAGATTCATCAAAGTGATGGTATAGATGACGTTTTACTATATAAATGGAGTCAACAAATATATCATCAATACCTCCAAACTACATGCATTTATATAATTTATATGCATTATTCTGTAAAGACGAGCTTTATTGATAATATGTTTTAGTTTGCACATATGTCTTGAATATTTTTCTCCCAGAATGCGAACTTTACGACTTTTACGACATATCCGAAACTTTTAACACGGGAACAAAAGTAGGTTAAATACTTATATTATGCAGGTGAGTTATTTATGAAATAAAATCTTGGAACGGAGCTATTAACTAGGAGTAGAACACGAGGCATAACAGCCTGGAAAACATGGACCACCATAATTATGAACGATTGTTATAAACTGACAACCAACTTTATGACAGAAGTCTGAATGGTTTAGTATATTTATTACATAAGATTGAACCATTATCCTATACGGAAAATTTTATGTTTATTATAACTTCTAATTCGAATAAATTTTCTTGTAACACTTTCAGGAAACACATTATTACGTAAACTTCTAATCGCAATATGTACACACGGCTTTTCTACTCACCACTGCTTAAAATAGAAGTGTAATATTGTAATTTGAATTTAAACGTATTCAATTACAATAATAAATAATAAAATAAATAAAATAACCAACTCCAGTCTTATTTTTTTTTAATTCTTTCAAGCTTAAATACCAGCATATTACGTTTTTTTTTCTAAAGGTAGTTTTCATATTTTAAATAATTATCAAAGTTTCAATTTATCAAAGTCCGCCAAAACGCTCCAAATCTACGGCCGGTCGGTTTTAAGGTTAGAATGTCAATTGTGAAAACAAGGATGAGCTTTACCGTACATAATTTTATATTATATTCATAGTAAACCATAACAACACATAAGTAATAAAATTATATACCTTTTTAGAATCTTTAACTCAAAGACTAATAATAGTATTGAGCATTAATATTACCATAATGTCCGTATTGATAATTGGTTTGATCATGAATGCTCTAATCTATTTCAGTAATAATAGGTTTTTTTATATTGCTCAACAATTATAGAGCTTAAAGTCACCCAAATTAAGTTTGAATTTCGCCAAAACTAAAAAAAAAATACGTACTTAAAATACAAATCAAAAGCGAAAAATAAAAATATTCATCGTAATCCAAAAACAGAATGCTTACGTGACTTCAGATTTTCCAAATGCAATGGTATCAACATAACAAGGTTTTTTGATGAGATGTTTTTTTTATTGACTATGAAATAATGATTTATAAATTTTACGTAAAATTATATATGATAAAAGTTATGTATTCAGAATCCGCGTTTGCTGATCTATATGAATACATTTTTTACTAGCTACATATTCCTTTACCTACATATACATTTTTTACTAGCTATTATATTCCTTATTGCACGTGGCCTTAATATGACGCAGAAGTCTTGTCATAAAATTACTGTGAACTACTTTAGACAACTATTTTTGATATATAGATATCAACATGCTTCGAAAGCGAAGCTTTCCTCATCAGGATACATGGTATATTGATATAAAAGGTTAGCAGAAATATATTTTGCCAATGTCCTCATTATAGAATCATGCTAATAAGTCAACCCTTTAATTACAAATACATTTTCATAAATAATAATAATAATGAGAGTTAATTTCTCTAGCGCAGTTTTGTGAAGGTTCACCTCAAGTGCCCTTTAGACTAACTAACCTTACCTAATATAATTGTAAAATAACAGATAAAGTATGTCTATTATTATAGTATATATGCAAATTAAAACTATGACTTAAAATATTCATGAGCAGCAGACTAACTTACATGCACAATTTAGAATAAACTTTTACCCTTGACACTTTTTAAGTGAAAAAATTAACTTTTAGCTTGGTTTCAGCTGGGTTCAGAATGCTTTCTTTAAGCCGAACACTATTAACAATATTTAATTTTTGACGGAATAGAAGAGAAGTTAATTTAAAAATTTGTTTGTTGTTTCTTCAGCCAGTTATCTCCCCTGTCAAGCTAACCCTCCCCTAACCAGTAACCAGGGTGGGTATATTCTATCGCTTCTGAATAAATTGTTTCTCATCCTTCATCTCCTGGTCATTTCTCATCTTCCATCTCTCCCCATTACTTAGTAATTTCGCAACATAACTTCTGATTCGCTAATCTCAGACCGGAAGAAGGCAGTATTGCTGCCTTAGGCTCACTTCCACCCTTTTACGTTACAAAACCTCCCACTTTTCCCAAGAAATACGCTTGAAATTGCGTTTGCTTTCGAAAAATCGACAGATTGTCGCTCCAATAAATGTTTTATTCTATTAATAAATTAAAAGCAATTACTTTGTTTAAACCACTGTTTTTATTAAAAAAATTTAATAGTCCAATGAATATTATTAATTATCGAATATTTAAAAAAATAGTTATGTTAAATTTATTTTTACATTGATAACTATTATTATTTTATATTTTTTGCCTTGATACTTTATTTGTTTTTGTTTGTATTAATAAAAACATTTTAATTAATTACTAACCTACTTTCATCACTTCTTTCTAATTTATATTTATGTTTGTAATTTTTTCGATTTGCCTATTATTTGTCATTATTTTTAGTATATTGTTTATCCTGATGAGGGGAGCTTTGCTTCTGGAAGATGTAGATATTTATATATTAAAAACAGTGGTTAAAACACAGTAATGTTATTAATGTATTAATTGTGACTTGAAAACAATAAAAATATGTTTTGTATTTATATTGGTTAGGTTAGATTAGGTTTTCAGGTTAGTTTAATTATTTTTTTGTACTTTTAATGACTTTGTATCACTTTTAAAAAGTGTACCGATTCATAAACGTGTGTCGATTTATCTGGTCACCGTTTTTACTCGTTTTTGCCATCTATAAAATCCCAGAATAATTGATAAATTAATGAATTAAAAAATATTTTGTATTCACCACTTTATTAATAATAATAATATCTTTATTGTAATTAAATTTAACTATAACTAAAAGACATGTATAATATAATAATGTAAGTGTACAGTGGTTTATAAAGTAAAATAGAAAATAATATAATAACAGTTATAGTTGAAGTTTCACATAACCCGCCTCACTAGGCTAGCCTGTGTTGAGGCAGTAATTTTGCAAATTATTTTATAATTTTAAAATACCTATGAATGTACACTTATATTAAGATTTGCTTCGTAAATCGTTAAATCAATAATTTAGAATTTGGGTGAGTGCACCGGTAAATGCCCTATCATTACTTTTAATCCAATTTTTACTTTGGGTTTGAATATTTTTTGTGAATCAGCTTTTTTTATGCCAACCGGAAGAATGTTGTAAATTCTTATCGCAAAGTACCTAAAATTCCGTTGCCCAAAAGTAGTATGAATTACAGGGATTTGGAGTAAATCTTTGTTGGCATTTCTAGTAATAGGAGTGTTTAGTATTTTTTCATAGTATTTACTTTCGTTTGAATAAAGATGAGTGAGAATTGTTTTAGCGTAAATCTGCCGAACGTAATATCAACATGTTTTGAAAACGATGGTTTCCTCATCAAGAATATATAGAATACAATAATAAATCTAATAAATTTCAAATTTGTCTAATTGAAACATGTTGATATATGTATATTAATAAAGTGGTGAATACAAAAGTAATTTTTAATTTGTTTATTAATAATGACGCCACAAACTGAATACCAATCGGTATTCAGTTTGTGGCGTCATTATTAATAAACAAATTAAAAATTACTAATTGTAATGAAATTATTTTCTTTCTTTTCTTAAAAAAAACAACAGATAAAAAACATCCTCCAATTCGGGATATCATAGCCACTGGTTCCGGATAGTAGGGAGCAGTTGGGACTCTTGTGTGGTATTCAGATAAAAGTGTTAATAATATAATTTAAAGGCTTAATCGATCTTCAATAAAAATATGTTTACCAATATGTTCGATACTTAGGAACAAGAACTTTCTTGCTCTAAATTTTTACTCACTGTCCCCGAAGAACTTCTTATGTTTACACCCTATAAAAAACTAGTGTCTAATGTTCATCCCTTGCTGCGTGAAGTCTTCCCAGTCTACCCGTACCTAGATAACGTGCCTTCTTTCGTAAGCTTGCTTCCGTTGCGTAACGAGATAACGGCCTCGCAACGGCGGCGGCCGCAATATAACGACGTAAATCCCCGTATAATGTGTAATGCGCTTAGATTCCCTCTGGCGTTAATCTGAATCATTTTTCCTCGAATCTCTATTATTATTATTGAATGCTGAGAAAACTGTGACTGTGTTGGATGACGCATATAAGCCAACAGCAAGTTGTGGTGAAACGGTAAGGGTAGGGGGTGGAATGACGTATTCCGATGTCTAGAAAAGACTCACAGTTATGAAAGATAGTTTTATTTTTAAAGTTTCACTGGAGTGTTCTGTAAGATCCGTTTTGCTATTTTGTGTTTAATGCCATATTCTTTCATATTCTATACGTTCCTGACAATACATCTTCATGACGCTCAACTTTCAGATTAGTAACGTCATCAAATATTTGAAGGACTAATTTCAGAGTTCGTACTTTTAGTATCAGGGATATAATCAATATAACTCCCGGAACTAATATTCGCAAACAGCCCTATATAATGGTGGTAACTGAATGATTCGACACACTTTTTAAAAGTGACAAAAGTCCTGAAAAATTAACAATCATTTTTTCAAAAATCGCTATTCACTCATTTCAAAATTTTACAGGCGAGAGTTTTTATATATTCATAATCATCCACGTGCTTAGTTGTATTACAAAAAACTCTCCTGTAATTTTTTTAAATGAATGAATGGCTTTTTTTGAAATAAAAAAAATTGTTCTAATATGTGTAATAAAAATAATTTTTTTTATTTATTTGAAACACACATTATTTAACAACAAAGTAAGGAAGCTTTGACTGCCCAACTAGTAATAAATCCCGTTTTAGGACAGTCAAATTGACAAGTTTAGTTCATATTAAGTTCTATTATAAGAAAATAGAATAGAAAATGCTAGTAATGACATAGTATGGTAATATAATATATCTAGAAAAAAGTATAAAAATTAAGTTTAAGTAGAAAAAACAATTGTGTATACCAGATAATTTGAGTATAGTATAATAATTAATATAGAAGAATATTGAAGTTCAAAGAGATAAGAAAAAATAAGTATACAGTAATCGTTTACGTATACCAGATCATTAGAGTAAAGTATAATAGTTAAGTACTTATGAAGAGATGAGAAAAACAAATATTATAGAGTAAACAATTATGTACATCCGTTTGTTAGGTACTGGTTGATGCCATTTAATATGTTATATATATATATATATTTATTGTATTTAAGCTTTCGATATATTTTTAAGCTGATTTGTGGTGGGTTTTTATGAGATTTTATTGAAGAAATCTGCGTCTCAAAAGCAGTAAAAATATAAAAGAATAGCGGTTCAAAAAATATTCCACAATTATGAAAAACAAAAAAAAATCGTTTTTCAAAAGTGTGCCGATTTATCACAATTCGGAATTGTCATGTAACCGTTAGAATATAGACAGCGCGAAGCATAAAACTTATCTCTGCAGTTAATCAAAACCATTAAATTATCTTATCATACGCTTTGCTTTGTGTCTAATTTAACTAATGGGTCGCTATTCGTAATAGTAGTTTGTCAAGGCGGTTTATGAAAGTAGTTGGGGAATAGTTGAATAAGAAAATGATTGTTTAGCGTCATTGAAGCAATTTTTGCTAAATTATTAAATTTTATTTATTGATTACAATGTGGTATTATGTGAATTCAGAGTGAAAGGGACAGAATATAAATATAAAAAAATATGTATAAATTTAACACTGTTCACTATAAAGGAGACTATAGCCACACGGTTGGATGAAATTGCATTTGCATTGAAGAGGTCCGGATTCGAAGAAGTAGGAAATTCAAATGCCGGTAGCATGAGAGAGGTAGAAAGGATTCTCTCTCACGCTGCCGACTGAGTGAGCATATATTATTTTCCGCGCTTGTGCGTCTAGTTTTTCTCTGAAAAATTGATTTGTAGTTTGTGCATTTATTTTTTTTATGTGAATACCCCACAAGAGTCCCAACTGCTCCCAACCATCTGGAGCCAGTGACACTATGGCATCCCCAATTGGGGTATATTGTGAGGCTGAAGATATTGAAGAGTGGAAGGAGATGAGAAAGAGGAACGTCGTGAAGATCTGGTCACCAAACATGGCTAAAGCCATTTATTTTTTATTTTTATGTGAATACCCCACAAGAGTCCCAACTGCTCCCAACCACCTGGAGCCAGTGAGACTATGGCATCCCCAATTAGGGAATGTTGTGAGGCTGATGGTATAGGGGAGGGGAAGGAGAAGGGTGAGAATAAGGTGGGGAAATACCTAGCTATTCAGATCTGGTCACCAACCACGGCTAAAAGCCATTTCAAATAACGTTTCAATTCTGAATGGCGGTCTTTCACCAGGGCGATACTGAGAGTATTTTCCACTCTGGAACGTGCGCAAATATACTAAATATTGTCTTAAATGAATGAATAAATGAAATTAATAAATTGTGAAAGAACACAATTTAATCAAAGAAAATTTACTTGTGCATGCCGGGATTTGAACCCGCGACCTCCGAATTCGTAGCCAAGGATTGTAACCACTCAACCGCGGAGACAATACTCACATAATATACTTTAGCAATCCAAACCTAACCTTATAGTAACATAACACTAATTTCCGTTCTTAACTACCTTCTTTTAAAGACTCTAAAATCCTTAATTGAAGCAGTTCTAATGATACGTCATTAGAACAAAGCTAGTATATTGTTGCGTACTGTTATTTTCTTATACTGTCCTATGTGAACGTGTCAATTTACCATAAAACAACGTAATTTATTCCTTCTATACAGCCGATCGATTTGCTCGATAGGGATTCCTCATTGAATAAATTATGAACACAGAAAACAATGTTTATAGATGTGCCACTTTTATCGGTTCCCCACCGTTCGGAGAGTAATTAAGTTATCAGACAACCGGTTAACCGGTTGAACCCCAAAGTACCGGTTGGGTCCCACCAGCGACACTTGCTTAAATATTTGAACCGTAAAATGTAGATGTGAAATGTATTACCAACGCCCACCGCGTATTAATTTTCGAGTTAAGGTGTACCTACTGTCCAACGTCATGCTGTGAATTCGTTCAAACACAAATTCATTTGTATGGAGTTTAAAGTTTTTGTATCCAACTTTAATAACCTGATAAAATACTTGTGTTTTACACTCGTACACGGTCCTAATCCTAAATAACATTTTTACCGAAATAAATTATTATTTTGGAACTAC
The DNA here is from genome assembly GCA_022606495.2 of Halesus radiatus. NCBI lineage: Eukaryota > Metazoa > Arthropoda > Insecta > Trichoptera > Limnephilidae > Halesus > Halesus radiatus. Next base: position 31,391 of record JAHDVE020002683.1, read on the forward strand.
AAAATGTCATTGCTATGGCACCACCAAAATCTTTAACATTTTGTTGTTGGTTGTTAAAAATCCGCAGTACTATTATTTTTTTTTTATTTATTAATAAATTTTTTGATACATCCGTTTATGTAAACGTAGGTACAAAGCTTATAAATACTTTTTTTCATATATATACTCGTATATATATTTTTCACATGCAATTATATATTTGAATACATGTATATAAATTTATATGTATTGTATATGTAGCAAAAATCCCACATAGACAAGGCCAGTGCGTGGGTATACTTGTTTAGTGGCAGTGAAAAAAAAACTTTTTAAATGGAATAAATTATTTTTATTTTTATATTTACTCATACACATACATCTATATTCCTTATATCAATATCTTTAGAAGTTTACAAATTAACCGAGTTTTTACTTAAAAAATAATAACTGTATAATACTAATAAGATTGTGAAAGAAACCAGAAAAAATGAAATATAAAAATTTTGCTTGTTTATTTTAATAATTTTTTTGTTGAGTAAGATGTTGAAGGCAAGTTAAATGAATCATTATATTATCACCGATCACTTTTTACTTAAGTTATTCATTAATATTATATAATGAAAAGACAGTTTGTTTGAATCCACTTTTATTTTTGTGTAAATACGTCAATTAGTTTCGAATCGACTGAATCATCTTCAGTACCGGTGGAACGCGGATGTGTATTTTAGTGCTGTTTAGCAGAATTTCGAGAAAGGAAGATAGTGTCCATCTAAGAAGATGTTTACAAACGAACTGTTAAAATAACTGGTAACAAATATTATTAATTTCATACTTATTTAATCGTCAGAGTGCGGTGCAGCGCTATGGCGCTGCAAGCGCGTAGTTGGCGTATATCTTGTATACTATATATATAGTTTGTCCTGTTATAATAAATTAAAACGATATATTTCATTCTATCGCGGACGATGTATCAAAGAACGGCGACATTATGGATGATGAGCCCTTCGATCTGATAAATGGAGACAGTGATGACGGAAGTGCGATTATTGGCCATCGCAATAATAGAATGCGAAAAGAAAGTGAATTTTCCTCACATGCGCCCGCTTTAAGATGGGACTACATAACCTTTGAATGGGAAAACACAATTGTGAAGCGACATAATTTTTTTATTTTTTTTTTATTACATATTTAGTTGTTTTGGTTTTTTTCTTATTAGATGCATGGGATGCAATTCTTTTTACGTTCAATATCAAAAATAATCCTTAAATTTGGTTGATATTTGTCCAAGTTGTTGCATTTTTAGTTAACATCATATTTATTTACTAATAACACAAATTATCAATAGCTGTTTACGCACCTACTTGCAAAATCAGTACAGCACTAAAACGGTTAAACAACATTTTTGCAGATTTATGACGATTTTGAAACAATTATAATCATGTACATTCTGATTTGAGGTTGTGCTTGACATTCGAGTTTATTAGTGAACAATGAATAAAGGATCAAATCAAACAATCTTTCTAATTGAAATCCAATAGAGAATATTTTGATGCTTCAAAATACGAAGTCTTTAATGAAGCTCCTCTTTGCATTGTATCAGCACCGTCCACAATTGTGAGACAGTTGAAGATATCGTAGTCCAGATACTAAGTCAAAGATCACGTTTTCGTAATAGGAGGCTCTAACTTTAAAGCTCGGAATAAACTCCCATTTGAAATAAAAAGCTTTATAAGCTCAACAGAAATTAGAGCGAAACAAGAAACTTCTAAAAACCTTCCAGAGACAATTAAAAAGTCAAATTTAAGGTTAAATTATAAAAAAATGTGTACCACAAAGTGCCCTTGAGTTGAGCTTTCATAAAAAAACAGCACTTTGAATTAAACGTTTGTTATTCTTTTCTAAGTAAATGTCTGCTCGTTTGACGTGTGACCTACCAGGCATACACTTAATGCTCCAATAATTTTATTTGTTTAGGATCTACTCTCTCACAATGTATGTATTATTATGTAAATAAATTAATTTAAATACATATTGGTGGAATTAGGCCTCTTCCACGAGTTCTCTTCCCTGCCTCCTGTCCCTTGCCTTCAGTTCTGTGCCTTCCCATCCCATTTCTTCATCGGTTTTATCCGTAATCAGACCACATCTTCTTTGATCTAGACTGTATGTTTATTGTGTTCTAGTTTCATTTGTAGAACTTCGTTTTTATTTAAAGTTTTAAAAATTTAATAATTACTAGTAACCAGTTAATTTATTGGCGAAATTCCACTAGATAATCATCGTTATTATTTTTATTACTAAGGAGAAAAAATAAACCCTGCATTCCAAATTAGAATTATTTCTAAACCCCAATGATCACCATCTTGATGAGCTTTAGTCAAATGTAACTATATTACATTATATCCCTTTTGTAGGGAAACTTTACAGTGTAATAACCATTAAAAGTAACCGTCAATTTACTCAGAAATTAATAAGATCAATGATGATAAAAATGAAAATATTTTGTGAATTTCATTATAAGTACCTACAAAGAAATAATATAAAATAGATCGTTTGTAAGTGGCTTCACCACGGTTTCCAGAGGCGAAACAGTAACTACCTACTAGAACTAGAAAAAAAAATCCGGTTTTTTAAAATGAGTAATGATAAAACTTTAAATATTATGTATATCGTTGCATTGATTGGGGTGCGTACATATACATATTTGGTGTTCCAAAATCTTGCACTATGTCAACACGGTCAGTCTTTTGAAATCATTGGGTCCTAGAGAATCTAATAATTGTCGTCTCATTGCTCAAAAACTGAATTCTTCTTTGTTTCTTTATTTATCAATTACAGTTTTCCAGTGAACGTCTATTTATTTAATAAAATTATTTGACAAGTTTGCAGTTATTATATCTTTGCCGAATTTCAGGATTGAACAAATGTACAACTCCAAACAAAGCTTTTATTTATAGTGCCAAGATGAAACAGGTAAATTTTAATACGAAAGGTCCTACAAGTAAATTTGCTTATTCAGTGGCATCAATATACTGTAACTTTGCTGCTTTAGTGATTTCATAATCAAGGTTATGTACATTTCGCGGGTCAGGTATATTTTTAACTTACTCGTGAACTTTTATTTGTCTACAATAAAAAATCCCTATCGCTGATATTTGTCGCGCCATTAATTCTTAATTATTTGTAGTATTTTTATTTCGAATTTTAAAAAGCGAAAAATAACAAATAATGCTTATAATATGAACGCATAAATCTGTTTTGAACCACTTCAATTTTATTATAATAATCGACCAGTTTGGGAACTACCCTTCTTCGTCAGGAATATATTAAGACTAAACACTAAACGAAGATACAAAATAATGATAGACATACATGAATATGGGATTTTCTTGAGGAACAAACCGATTCTAGAGGATTATACGATAAATTTATTTGGTTATTCGATATACTAGAATTAATATTTAGGGATTTTCGAATTTCCAGTGCTTCTAAATTATCATTTTTTTTTGCCTTTATTATTACGGTGAAGAACTTTATTAAAAATATGACCGGTTGAGATGAGATGATTGGCAAACTCTGAAAAATGATTGTATCTTAAATATAGTATAATAAGTATTCCGTGATTCTGATATTTACATTACGGGATATTTTTCCTATGTAGAACGAAGGACAGTTATTGCAACATAGTTTGTAAATGCCTTCGTGGCTTAATTCGTTATCCCTATCTTTAGTGTTTTTTTTTAGGATTTTGCCTATAGTATTATCTGTGTAGAACACGGGTTTAATGTGGGCAGGCAAGTTTTCTGTGCTAATAATAATAATAATAATAAATGTTTATTCCGATATGTGGGGAGGTTAGTGCAGTCCCACACATTCCATATAAAATATACATGCAAAAGTTATGAAAAAAATATACAAAATATGTACAAGAGTTATATAACAAAAATTATAATAAAAAAGATAAAAATATAAGAATTTAACTAAATAAGTATATGAAAATAAATCTTTTAAGGTGCTGCGGCATTTATATTGTGAAGGGCCAATATATTTGCCCAGTATGCGTCGATGCTGGAGGCTGGACTGAGGCGGGCTTCCATGATGAGGATATTCCTGGAGCTGTTTGTAGTGTAGAAAAGTCATATAGAATGCTAAGTGTAGAAAAGTTTGATATATAGAAAATTCTACTCCATTGAAAGGGATTGTTTAATTTTTTTTTTATTTATTTGTAGATATATCGAATAAAGTTTTATTAGTAGAGATGGGTTTAAGTTTTTTATTTAAAATTTTATCAATTAAGTGCGTGGTGTAACCATTATTGTAAATTGTAACTTGTGACGTCACGGGTATACGTTTTTCCCAAGTTCACTTTAAAAATTCACAACTTCATCATTTTTGGAGATATCGAAAACTAATTTCGCTGTCATAGTTATTTAAATATAGTAAGTTTTCATATAAAAAACGAGCCAACCTCATTGCACACAGATCATTTTTTCGCATGAAATCCTGTTTTCCAATAGAAAAGTAAAATGCAATCATTTTTTCAAAATATGTTATTATTTAATCAATTAATTTTTTTATTATTATTTTAGAATGTATGGCGCGAATTTGAATGGAAGAAGATGCCGGGGACGCCTGATGAAGACATGGCACGATCAAGTGAATCAAATATTTGAGTCGGGCCATGTCAGAAGTCGTAATAACAGAGTAGAATGAATGAGACGATGTATGAATGTGAATGAAGCAAGAAATGTATGCCATGATCGAGTTGTTTGGCGGTCCGTCCTCTCTGCCTACCCCTGCGCCGAAACGGCGTGATGGTCAATTGGTTAGTTAATTAGTTTTTCGAATTTTTCCAAATTTGTTATGTGTGTTGTGTGCGGAATTGTGACAGAAATATCAGAATTTTTGTAATATATATATATATGGTGTTATGTTATTAGTAACATGAACTTGAGTACGTAAATAAACCTCAGCCTACTAAAAAAATATCATTGAATTAGGTCGGCGGCCATCTTGACTGTCAATTCTCACCGATTAAACCAATGTTACCGAATACTGCCCGCATTATGAATTTATGTTTTTGATAATTTCATCATCTTTCTTCTTATTTTATTTTATTTTATTTTAACTTGAAGACTTTGGAGAGTGGAATGGTTATTTATCTGTCACAAATTCGGCCTATTTTCATACACATCAGGATCTTATTCCTCTTTAATTGGTTCTTTATCAAGTTATCTGGTTTCCACTCAAGATTCAGGATAGGTCTAATAAATGAATAGCTGGGTTTACCAACACCATAGGTACTCATAGACCCAGCATACGTCTGGCTTTTTCTTAAGAGCGAATAAAGCTTAAGCCCGTCCTTGGAAAGTGAGATCTTGTGTCTTATCTCATTCAGCTTAAAAGCAATTACAAAAGCAGTCGAGAAGATCTGTCACTTCCGTCACCAGAATGCTTTCTCCTAGAGTTAAGCTTTCTACCGCCGTTATTGAAACAGTAAAAAAGCTCGCAGAAAATATAGATAATTCGTTACCCACAACACAAACAGGCGTATTTTATATTCAGCAACTTTCCAGGAGAGCCAGAAAAAAGGTTTTTTTGCCGGATTCTTACAGATTTTATTTCATGTTTCGCTGGAGGGGTACAAAAAGCATAATTAAATAGCCTTTAACGAATCATGTATAAGAATCCGGCAAAAAAACACGGTTTTTTGGTTTCCCTGGAAAGTTGCTAAATATGAGATACGCCTGTTTGTGTTGTGGGCAACGAATTGTTTGTTCCATGGTTTTGAATGACGTGGATATTAATCTGTACATTTTATCATTTTGGTAAGGTTACTGTAGATTTCATCATCATTTAAAAACATGCCAGGATTCTAAGTAAGGCCTAGTTGTTTAAACACCCGTCAAATTTGACATCGTAACAAGTCGGCGATCAGCGCCATTTTTATATATGTGCTTCAAATGACGGCCTCCCGTTAACCGCCGATTGTTGACCTGTGTCAAGGTTTGATCAATTTTCACCAGCCACATAATGGTTATCACAATTTGAAAGGTAACAATACTGAGAAGCGGCAGTTACCAGGGGCCATAATTTGAAGTGGCAAACGTCCGAAATTCAACATGTAGCTGGTCGCCGATTGTTGACAACGTCATATGTGATGGAAGTTTTTAACACTTGGGCCTTATTAATTTCTATGAAGAAAGTTCTTGTTGAGCCGCTAATTTTTTTAGGTATACATATTTAGATTATATATTTCATTAGTGTTTCCATATCCATCCATTTTGTACTTTTCGTTTATACAATCTTAGTTCCACAGGGACAGTATTAATAATCGGCCAATTAACTATTTTCAGTCCCCTTCGTAACGTAATTACTGGACCAGGCTAAGTCAGAATTTAGATACTACCTTTGTCGATGAATTCCCTCAAGCAAGGTCCCAGGGTGAAATATTCTATTGGAGGTTTTATTGATTTGAGAACGTAATACTTCAACCAACATGTTTTAGATGTTGAACTCACTAATGCTTTACTTAAAAAAGTGTCTACGTAGACGTAATCTTAAAAATGCTGAATATTTATTTATTTATTATATTGTATACGCCCTGTTTTGGCCTTTACATATTTTGTTTTAAAATTCAAATTACAATAGTGACACACGTGCAAAACACATCACAGTAGGTACATAGATAGATTAGATAGCCTTCACGAAATACAACAACCAAATATTAATGTCTTACAAACAAATTTAGCAATAAAATCGTGTAAGTACAACCATATATTTTTTCAACAAATGCGAATATACCAAATACGTGGCCCATTAACTAATACTTATCCTCTAGACTCATATCTTAATTAATAATTGTTTAGGATGTATGCAATAATAGTCTTTTTGTATTTGCGTTCCGTGGAGTTGAACATTTATATATCTGCGTGAAGTATAGGTACAAGTGAATTTTTGAATGACTCAGTCCTGTAATTATTGTTACAGTTGAATAAAGTTTCTAATTAACGCCACCCCAAAAAAACATCACAAAGAGAGTAATTTTTAATTTTTTTTATTGTATTATGCATTACGTGCTTATATTCTTATGCTAAAATTGTAAAGCATTGTTCGTTTCAATGAATTAAGTTCAGGGACATTTAAAAAATCTTCTTGGTCCTCAATGCAACTTACGCACCAAATAGTAAAATAATTGCTTATGTTGTATGATAAGGTAACAAAATAGTTCCGAATTTCGGACTGAAAAATAATATCGGGATATAACAGTCTGCCTATTCATAATTTCTGACAACAAAGTTCTGGTAATTAACGTACATTTTTTATGATTTTACGGACATGGAAGCTTCCCTTAGGCAAATTTATATATTTCAATGGTATGTTCTCGGTTTAAAATTTGTGCGTAAAAGTTTTGGGGTTATAAACAGGCACTTACGTCCTAAATACCGTTTGTTACTTTCGGTTTACTCGAAAGATTACAACTTTTTCAACATCTATGAGAATAAAAACATTTTTCGAGTACCCACGTAACCAACTTTAACAGATATAACACTGTTCCTCACTAGAATAAGGAACACCAGTCGAATTTTTTTATTATTTTTTTTTTTATCAATAACGACGTTCAAACTTAAATACCCGTATTTTTAGTTTTTTTTTTTCTCTAAGGTAAGTTTTCATAGTTAAAATAATCTTCAAAGTTTCAATTTTTCAAAGCCCGTCAAAACACTCCAAATCTATGACTGGTCGGTTTTGATCATTTTTGAGTTTAAAATGTCAAAAGCCAAAACAAGAATGATAATTTTATATTCTATTCATAGTAACCATAACTATTAAAATTATATACCTTTGTAGAAACTATAACTCTACGATTAATAATAGTATTGAGCATTAACATTATCATAATATCCGTACTGATAATTGGTTTTCTCGTGAATACTCTAATTTCTTTCATCAATAGTGGATTTTTTAATATTGAACAACAATTACAGAGATTGAAGTAACATAAACAACACATATTTAAAAAACAAAACTAAATCAAAAAATAAAAAAAAATCTCTATACTAATCCTAAAACAGAACGCACACGTGACGCCAGATGTTCCAAATGCAATGGTACAAACATATGGTGTTTCGATGAGATGATTTTTTTTCACTTTGATAATAATGATATTATATTTTTCACTGGAGTTCCTTCTTGCTAATTCATATATTATGGATACAAAATACTTATGATTTTAAAGAATTGTTCGTTCGTTCGTTCCACCTTTGGCCTCTTACAAAGTTAAATATGTCGATCGTATGTAATTTTATTAATTTAGTTTCAATATATTTTTTTCATCATTTAGTTAATAAAAATATACAAAGTTAATAAGACAATTTGTAATGTTTTCTTTAGTCCTGCTCACTAGGGATTCCTGTGCTGAGGGGGAGTAGGTTTTATTTAGAAACTGATTGTTTTACGCTCCTACGAAGTTCTTTTTAAAATGTTGGATAACTCCTCTTATTTAGTTTCTTTGAGCCAGGTTTTGATTTACTTTTTGAAATCTTTTTTTTTTTCATGACCGGTGGTAATGAATTATATAGCTTAGTGAAGAGATATTTATAATTCCTTTGTCCAAAAACAGTTTTAAATTTAGAAATATTCATAATGTGACTCTGGTTCGCTCTTGTGTGGTGAAAATTAAGTTTCTTCGGTTTTTTGAACTGTTAAAATGTTTGATTAAAACATTCTTAGCATAGATATTTTGGAAGTTACGTACTGTAAAAGATTTAAAAATTCTTTTGGTGGCGTTCTTATGGGGGCTTTAAACATGGTCTTTATGACACCCTTTTGGGGTTTAGACAATTATTTACAATATGCCTATGTTTCTACAAATCAATTTATTTCGTATATGAAACCAATTTAACCAAATATACCAAATTATGCACTATATAAATGATTTCTATTATAATGTTAATTACCAAATATTAAATTCCTATTTCAAACGACATCAAACCTTCTATCGAATGAAGTAATGTGTTTTTTTTCTTCATATATATCTACAGATAATAAAGAATTTGACACAACAGTAAGTTTAGTTGAAAACATTGGGTGGGTTACCTAATTGATGTAATAATTTTTATTCATAATTAAATATTTTCTTTTTATCAGTTTTGTTTGTATTTCAAAGAAAAATTACTTCTCTCTAATGTAATATACGAGTATCAGCGTCCCCTGTAAAAAAATACTACAAATAAAGCAAAAATGTATATGTTTATTCAATACACTGTTCTTTTGTTTGTTTTCCCCATTAGCAAAGCTCTTAAGGCTCTTTAAAGCATGTATTTTTTCATCTCACATTCTTGCCTCGTAATGATAATTGTTGGTTCGTTATTTGCTCGCATTTACCATAATTTAGAAGTAATACTAACGAAACGGAAGACAGGCGGAATGGGTAACGGGCATAATGAAAATACCTCCGCTCCTCGTCCCACTGTACTTCGCTTAGAAGATGAGGAATTTTCAAATTGAATTAATTTTTGTCGTCTTCAGTTGGTTAGCCTTGTCTTTTAATGTAATGTCAGGACGTTATTCTACATGAAGTACCTATTAATAAAATCTTAGCTTTGGGTCTAACGCTTTCTTTTTCGTAATTTTGAGAAGAGAACTAATGAAGCACCGAAGTTTATTTTTATTTGTTTTTCAATTTCAATACATATTTTTTTAATTTGGTTATTAAAATTTTACAAAGCTGATAAGACAATATATGATGTTTTTCTTAGTCCTCCTCACTAGGGGTTCCTGTGCTGAGGCGGACTAGGTTTTATTTAAAAACTGATTGTCTTTCAGCTCCAACGTAGTTCTTTTCAAGATGCTGGATAACTCCTCTTCTTTGATTTCTTTGAGTCGGGAAGTGAAGTTATTAAGTGATTTCCTTTGAAATGCGAGTTATTTATAATACGATTATATGTATATAACTAGATGATGTACGGGTTAGCTCAAGATTTTAAAATTTTTTTATAATAAAGTCATGAAGTTGTGAATTCTTGCTTGTCGTTTTGGTGCCATAATCGATTGGACAGCGAAAGTAAACTCTCTAAACAAATAAACATTAATTTGAAAATTTTATTTTATTGCAAACATTTATTTTTTCAAAAATCTAAATAATAAAGGTATTAAGAAAGTACCTACTTTTGTTTTCCATTTTGGAAATATTCTACCCAAACGAACCTTCTTTTGAATATGTAATCTTTGGATAACCAGAGTGGTATATCTATGGGCTAACCTCAATACAACGTGGTGGGTTCAATGTTTTCATACTAATTTTAAAACGATATAGAAACAGCTTTACACATTGGATTTCATTCAAACTATTATCTAAACCTTCCCGGCACTAATGAGAACAAATAGTGCTATTTTCAGCGAAACCGGTAAGTAATTAACACACATACTAACAAATAGTCATTTTTATATATAGAGATTGAGAGATGAACGCATACTTTATTTTATTTTCTTGTTCGCTCCTCTGGGTTTACCAGGTAACCTGTTATTTTGTTAATATATTATTCTTCCGAACCCGTGTCTTCCCATCTACTTCCTCTCCCCACTCCCTTCAGCCTCAATATACCCCAATTACAATACCATAGTTGCACTGGTTCCGGACAGTTTTCATGGAGAAAAAAAAATTGAAAAGCGTTTACGTAATAAAATGTAGACATTTTATAAAGTGAAATTACAATTTTTCATTATTACTCGTATATCACCACCTAGCTACTCCTTTTGTCTTTGAAATTTGTTCCTTACCCTAACATTCTTCACATTCAAGTGTGACTGTTCTTTAGAAGCAAGGCGAAACAGCACTCGATTTTTTAACGTTTTTTTAAATTTTTAATTTTTGTTCATTATTTACGAAATTTCAGAACCACGAAAAATTGCCTTTACCTGTAATTAATCTTCCTTGTAAAGCATTAATTAATAAAAGTTTGAACATAAAATTGTCAATATGAGAGAGTCATCTCCTTCAGAAAAGTGCCACCACCGAACTGTTTGTTTAAAGGAAAAAAAAATATTCACTTGATCATGATCTTGACATTGTACTTTTTAAAAAATACATCAATTTTGGTGCTGGCATTTAAAACCCTTTAAACGATCGCAGAGTCCTCATTTTTATCTGCAATAAAATGTTAGACTGTAGTTGCATTTTGAAATACTATCTGTTTTTGTGTTTATTTCATAGAACTCCATTTTTTTTATTTTTTTATTTATTTTAATAATGTTATTATTAAGTTCCGTAAGTACTTTTAGTTTTTTTTTATTTTTTATTTTACACAGAATATGGAATTTTAATTATTTTTTACTAACTAAATCGGTTTTACCGATAATAAATCATCATTTTTAAAAACCCGTCCAAATTAGAATTGGGTGGGAGTAAATAAAATCATATAAATAAATCGTCACAATGTGAATTCACCGCAGTTTGAAAATGGCATCGAACGCCCAAACAGCTGTCACAATAATAAAAACTGAAAATACTCGCAGAACTTAATAATAATATTATTAAATTTGATTTATTTTAAATTTAAAAAAAAATGTTTTGGAATGATTTTCTTTCCACCGTTTTCCTTTTTTATTCGATTGTATACATATTTACTTATTTCGGTACTTTTTGAATTATCTATTGATTGGTGTGTTCATTTTACATTCAAATTCCTATAAATAATAGAACCCAGAATGTGGCGTTAACCAGAGCATGACTTGCCGTTATTTTGTCGTCTGGTGAACTATTTTCAATTAACCTACCGCGTTATACTGTCAAACAGACCGCTGCTTTAATTAAATGCACATTTCTCTGTCGCACCCGTCTGTCGGTACCTGTATACACTGTGCATAACAATGCTGATGTGTTCCTACAAGGAATTTTGTAGATGTACCTGTGCACTTTATCAAAACATATGTGTAGTCACCGTTGTGTTAAACACCTTGTGTAAGAGTTCTGCGGAAGAATGGCATGCTCCTAGGCTATAGAGCCAGAAGTCACCGATTCAATTGCCGGTGTAAGCAAATAACACGTTTTTTTTTAGTTTATGTCGGGTTTTTCTAGTTTAGAATTAACGGGGGGAGTTCGTGTAACACCGACCACCCGATACCCCCGACCACCCACCGTTTTGACGAAACTATAATACATGGCTCTGCCGTCTGTATTTTTCAGAATTCGCTGTGTTATCAAACATACGATGCATCAGCATTTAACGTCGTAACCAAATATATCTCATCGATATTAGCTTTAATTGCGCGCAGCAATTATTCTGTGTGCATCGATTTATTTTCCATTAAAGTACGCTTTATTTACCAAATTTATTAATACCTATTGTATTTTGTTGTACTTTACGATTGTACATCACAGTATTTAATAATTCATTTAATTAATTAAATATTCTTAAAAAGTACATGGCAGAAGTCCGAAACCCCACTTTGACGCCGAACACTTTTATTAATTAAATTCCCCGTAAAATATAATAATTTAAAATAAAAAGAATTCTAAATAGTTTTTCTCAGTAAAGCATGTGCTGATATTTGATAATTTATTATGTTTAAATTAATATAGACAACGTCGCGGTGGTCAGCGTTATAAGCCGTATTTTTAAAACTGTTATTTTTTGGATGTTTATTTTTCATTATTTAACTTATTTAGGTATATTAGTTCTGAGATTTTTTTAAATTAAAAAAATTATATCGTAATAATGTTAAAAAATATGTCCAATTAAGCATATTTTTTTATTAATTAAGATCCCTATGGGGTCGGTACTCCACGAACTCCCCCTACTTGAAGTTTTCTCTCAATTTTATCACGTTTAATGTATTTTTTGTTATTGTTGTTGCCAAAACGGTGCTGTGTAAATAATCCAATAAATATTCGGTAGGTCTCTTCAATATATTGTAAATTAAAATATAATAATTTATTAACAAAAAACATTTCGTTTGAAAGGTTGTAAATTTCGACAAACCCTCCACGTTTCAAACATTTTCAATTAGTCAATACACAAATTCATCAAACGTTTTCAAAATTCTCCGTTTGAAATAGAAATAATTCGGCGAATAAACTTCCCATCCAAATAATAATAAATCCATATTTTGTTTGCGTACTTCCGTTTGGCCATCCGTTGTTTGAAAATACACAACGAGGCTTCTCAGTATAGAAAATAACCCTCCATGTATATTTAGTTATCACTTGATGAACAGTTATACCTAGTCATAAATTATGAAATGAAGTACGTTATATCTCTTCATATTTATGCGGGAGTAAAACAGAAAAAACAAAAACCTATTTTCACTCGCTTAACTAGAATATTTACCTAAATAAATACATTATAGCTTAATACATTTTCATTATTTTGTTAATTTAATTTTAGATAGAACAATTTCTTTTTAAATAAACCTAGCCTTTTTTTAATTTCGTCTGGCAGGCAATTGTATAAATTGCCCTCCCCTTAGCTAATGGATTGCTTTTTGAAAGTTTTCCCTCAAGGCCTATATCATCTTTCGGGATGCTGTGTGGAGTGAACCTGGGTCTTAAAGAGACCAATGTTGTAGGGGGGAGGAAACAGAGAGGCTGGCTAGATCATTCCACAGCAGAGCTGTTGTACACAAGAACCAGTCGTAGAAGCGACCCGTTCTCGTGTAACATACAAAATCTTTAAAAACGAACTAACCCTAATTTATTACATATTACATTTACATTCATAAATACAAAAGAAAAGAAATAACAACAATCACACATATTAGAAACACTAAATCTCAGAGTCAAAAACACATACAACAAGGAACCACAAACACAACATTTAGACAAAAAAACTTCTTATACTATGGAACTAAACTCTACATCAAAATCCCACTATCCTTTAAAAATCAAATAAAGCACAGATACGTTACATAGGGAGATCTGAAATAGAAAATATATTAACAACAAATACAGACTAACACCGAAATCACTCAACTGCACTTAAAACACCTCACTTTAGATTTTTGTCGTCAAGCACATCAATTTAATATAATGTAATTTATTGTTTTTTAAGTGAAATCCTCAACACGGGAATGCCCAGTGTGGATATCATTACTTGTTATTTTTTTATGAAAAAAATAAGATAATAAAACTTTATTATTATTGTATGTCAATTATTATATGTGTTTCCCGACTGTTCGTCGGTGACGAAGGGATCACTGACTCTAATTCCTCAGAACATCTTCCATTCTGCGTACTTTTGCTATTTTTGTGAATTCCGCACAATAGTCAATCCTGGTAAATTACCACCTTCAGACCACGTCCAGAATCGAAACGTTGTTTAATTATATTTAATGACCATATCTGAATGGCCAGATTCTTCCCGATCTTCGTCTCCCGCACTCCCTTCAGACTCCCAACACACATTTTCGGATGACATAGTCCCACTGGCTCCGGACGGCTGCGAGCAGTTGGGACTCACATTTCATTCACATTTAAAAAAATACTAGTTATTAAATGATATAAAAAGTTGTATTTATCTCGTGTGCTTAAAGTTCCGAATTCGCTCTACCATGGAGCCCATCTAGTATATCAAGTAACTTTTCAACTGCAACTTTAACCCTTTCGGTTTATTTATACGAGTGTTTTGGGCGTATTAAATGGAGTGACTCACAGCCCATCAAGCCTCCACAACCCTCCATCATCCCGTGAAAGGTCCTCGACTCGCCGTGATCCATTCGATTCCAATACACTGAATTCTCTTCTGCACCCTTTGACACTCTATCGTGATGTAAGAGCTGCCTAATTATACTTAACTATGTAAACATTTTTACAAATATATCACGCTGCACGAGTAAAGTAGTCGAAAGGGTTTTAACTCGATGTTTATAGAACCGTTTGAGCTATGTCCTAAATGGTGTGTTGAGTCCATTCAACTTCATGGAAAGGTGCCTTCACCACCATTTTAAGAGGAACGGCTGTGCTGCCTGTTTCATACAAAACTTAATTTTGGATTTGAGGCCAAAATACCCATCCAAACTAAATGATGTATTTTTTTAAAATTAAAGGTTTAGTAAATATATAGTACGGATGAGAAGTATTTTATTAATTTTTGTTTAAAATTGTGAAGTATATGCCATGGAAAATATGAATTTTCGTAATTTTAGAGGCAACTTAGAAAATTATTTGCGGGTTTATCGTATTTAAAAAAAATCATATTTCCCATGTAAATATGATTACGTAAATAAAAATACAAAAACAAAACATTTAAAAAAAAAAATTCCGGTCGATATTGTGAATTGTGTTCGGCAAATTTGTTTTCCAACGTAAATTGGTCGTTTTTAATTTCATTTAAAGTCCAACATAATGCTTATATTAATGTTTTTAAAATTTTATATTTCATTATATTTTCAAAGCAGACGTCGAAAATCTTTTTAATTTAGATTACCGTTAGCCCCCAAATAATTTTTAAAGGTGCGCGTCTAAAATCTCGCAAAACCAATTCCTTTAATGGCCTATATTTCATAATGGGAAACATAAATAAATAAATTACTTCTAATCCGTACTAGATATTTACTATACTTTTTGATAAAAAAAAAAGATTATTAGGTTTAGGCGAGTATTTTGGGCTCAAATCCAAAATTAAGTAATGTATGAAACAGGCGGCGCAGCCGTTCCTCTTAAATATTGAAAATAATTGTTACTGTAGGTTTAAAGCTCAAGTCAAAAAGTACAATATATTATTGTAACATTAATATATATATAGTATTTTTGCGAGTTTCTTCGAGGACTTGAGCACGTTCAGCCATCTTGCAAATGTAGGTCTCGCAACAATATTTCACCCTGAAAGCTTGTTATTTTTTTAAGGAATGCTTTCGAGAAAAAAATCATTCTGTATTATTTTGTTTTCTAAATCCGTTGTTGTTCATAAACATTATGTCTAGTTTGATGGAGGTTTACAAAGCTGTATTGTTTGTTTAACTTTACATTATGCATTTTGACATTTTGTCGCTCGCTTAACGATGTTTCAACCATATGTAATAATATTTTCTTATTAAAATGTAATATTCTCCCTCACTACTATCAGTTATACTCGTATATTGTTTGAATAACACAGCAATAATTAAGTATATAAATAATTAATTAATTTAAAAATTACTCTGTATTCACCACTTTATTAATATACACAGATATGAACATGTTTCGAAATCTATGCTTTCTTCGTCAGGAATATATAGAAAACTATACATTAATATATAGTTTTCTATAGAAATTTCCTTATTAGAATATTCTTCCTATATATGTGTATATTAATAAAGTGGTGTATAAAAAGTAATTTTTTTTGTAATTTTCCGTGGACATTGAATAACCGTTTCGGTATTGTTCAAATATTTTTTTGTGATCAATTCTGCAGAACCTACATATTTCGTATTTTTCGTCCGCACAATTCAATTAAAGAAAATTATTTCGTTAGTAAAGTTGTACTAATGAATAGGGATACCACCAGATGGCACTGATTTCTTCATTTGTCAATTGCACCAAAAGGCACGGCCTTTTTCGAAACTCACACAAACGAATCTTCCCTGAAATGCGCATTTCGCACACATGTACATTTTTTGTGTAGATCACAGTCAACATTTGAATATGACATGTGTAATTTTGCATAATTTGTTTCTGCCTTTGGCATGTTATAGTTAGGCGGTAGGTGGGGCGCGCGCGGCTTGGCGATTTTTAGCTGGAACTGCGCGTATTTTTTAAAGTATTGATTGATTTATTTCAAAAAATTTTATAATTATTTATATTTTTGTGTGAGCAAGGTAGGGTACGCAGTGTTTATGTGCCTATATGGAATGCACTCCTCTGTCATTCAGTAATTCAATATCACAATTTTACCATCAAATCACACATAAATAACGAACATTTTATCAATCTGCCACCACAGGAATTGTATGGTAACTATATATAAACATCCAATTTCCATCCGGTCGGCAGTGTTACCACGAGACGAAGATAAAGTTCCGCTCTTCCGGTGCACAAAAGCCCTAGAAATCTGATTAAATTATGCCTGGGGAAATTGGATAAAATGAAGCACAGGTACTGACCCGAGGCCGCTGATTACATTTGTGTTTAGTTTCCAGGACTATTTGTATTGGTACTCATATACTTCATTTCAGTTTTATGAAATTTGCAACTACTTTTAGGTTATGACGTTGTTCGAAGCTTTCGTAGTGAGGTTTCGTGGTGAATGGAAAGCTTAATTAAGCTTATTGAAAATATTTACATAATGTAGACATCGAGTTGTACTGGTGCTACGCTTTTTACTGATTTGTTTACGATTTTGCAATAAATAATAATGCTGTATAGAGTGAGTCAATACTCGTGCTGTGAAGTTTGTATATTAAATGTATTGTTTGTTTGTCAAAACTCAAATAGACTTCATTAATCGGAAACAAAGGTTTAATGTAAATTATTTCGTAAATGTTAAAAAGTAAAATATAATACAGAATGTTTAACTTTGCTGATAAAATACTTGTTATACGTTACAAAATATTATTGCTTAGATCATAATATATTAATTGACTCATATTCCTATTCATTTTATTAAGATTCACCGATTTACTCTATAGCGTCAAATATATATAATACTCATGTCAAAACAACCCCTAACAGGTCAAAGCAGAGACTCGCATTTTGACATAGTTAAAATACATGTTTATCATATTATTATATACAGATCAGTAATTGCTATCACTTTACAATTTCATTTATTTATTTATTATATTATATACGCCCTATGTGGGCTTTTACATATTTAGTTAATTACAATAGTCACAAAGGTGCAAAACACATCACAGTAGGTACATAGATAAATTAGATGAAACCTTCATGAAATACAACAACTAAATATTTCACGTGTCTCGTGAAAAAAATCAATGTAAATACCATTCGAAATAATTAGCTACGGAGGCGAATATTCAAAACATAACTCACATTCTCTGATACTTGTACTCTAGACACATCTTAATAATTGTTGAGTATGTATGCAATAATAGTTTATATTTGTATTCCGAGCCGTTGAACATATCTACCCTGTCTGAAAAGGTATTACCTTCTGCGTGAAGTCTAGGTACAAGTGAATTTATGAGTAAGAGATGGAAGTTGTGACGGAGCTATCAGCGGTATGCATTTATTAATCAGCACTACTTAGCTGCTTTGTCTCATTCACTTTACAACGGATATTTCAACAATATTGGAAAGGTCAAATACAAATTCCTTCGATTTATTAATTTTAAGGTGAATATTCTGATTCAAAATATTAACTATGTCGATATGATGAAACAGTTAAATTTGTTTACGCTGTCCGATAGGCGGATTGCCTCAGACCTTGTTCTATTAAACAAAATTATTAATTATGTTATAGAGAGCCCTGAAATTCTCGCCAAAATATAATTACATGTACCGACCAGAAATACGAAACAAATAGACAAAATGGTACCCTTTTTTGCGACAAAAATCGACTGCATGATTTTAGTAATATATTTGGGAATATTGTCGACGAATTGGAGATTCCGTATTAATGCTCATACAAACTCTTCATAAATACTTCCCTGAAATATACGAGTGAGTTTTCCACTGCATAATAAATATTTGTATTTTTTTCCTCTATATTTCACACCGGTTATTTACGTAATTTACTAATGTTATTAGTTATTTTTAATTGACCGGTCAGAGGCTGAGTTTGAATCGCGTTTGGTTCTCACCCAGGCGTCGTGAGTTCAATTCAAATTCCTCGGCTGGCTAAGTCCTCCATTGCGACACAAGCAACATCTTTCGCTTACTGTGATGGTAGTTGGAGATTTTCAAATATTGTCAGGTTATTCGTAACCAGGGAATATTTGTCTCTCTTCAAAAAAAAAGAAAAAAAAGAAGAATTAGAGAAAATGTTTTATTTTTATTTTTAATATCACACGTGTTTGACTCATGCATGATGATTTTTTAAATCAATAGCATGTCCTACCGTTGTTATATCTCTATATGTGAAAAATTTATGATTGGTTGTCTATCCTCGATTTTCTCGAAAATTACTTTACCTATTTCGCTGAAAATAGCACAGTTTGTTCTTATTAGTGCCGGGAAAGTTTAGAGAGTAGTTTTAATGAAATCCAATATGTAAAACTGTTGCTATAACGTTTTAAAATTAGTATGAAAAACATTGAACCCGCCATGTTGTATTGAGGTTAGCCCATAGATATAACACTCTGGTTAGCCACAGGTTACACATTCAAAATAAGGTTTGGGTAGAATATTTTCAAAATTGAATGCAAAATGTAACTTTTAACTTAAGAACTTTTTTATTTGAATATGTTTTGAAAAAATAAATGTTTGGAATGAAATAAAATTTTCAAATTAATGTTTTTTGTTTCTTTATTTATAGATAGTAGATCGCTGTCAAATCAATTATGGCACCCAAACAACAAGCCAAAATGGACAACTTCAAATTTTTTAAATTTTTTTTAAACCCGAGCAAGGCCTGGTACACACAGCAATTCACAAATAGTTAACACAACTATATTGGATTATTTTTATGTTAAAGTAGGGTGTAAATGAATAAATAAATAAATTCCTTATATCCATATTACATTTAAAATAAAACGCCGATTCATTCAGTGAATCATGTATTCATAGTTCATCCCCTTTCCCCGGATCTACAATTTCCGCCACATTATTGGGAAACCAAGTATGTATTCACAAAAACAAATAAGGGTTGAAAGGGTTAAAGCAGTTGCTTACAAAGTGATTAGCACTACATGAAAATAAAGTCTAAAGTAAACACGAATGCTTCACCGCTGCACCAATAGTACTTCCATTACCCCGTACAAATAATAATACTTCCGTTGCCCGCACCAATAACAGACGCCACCACCGCGTGTACTCGCTGGCCAAGGACCGAGTAATTCGGTACGGAGTGTATTAGCCTTGTATTAATTGACCGAATCGGCCAGATGTACACCACGAGTCAGCTGGTCACCGGGGCCGGTTTCCCGAAACCGAAACCACCAAGCTATTTTACCGAGTAACCGACCAACTACGAAATATTTTACCGAATAACCGACCCGCGACTAGGGATTGCAAATCCTGAACCGTTTTTAAAAATCCGGAATTTGAATTGTTGATTTTATCCGGACAAATCCGGATTTTTAAAAAAAATATATTCTTATGGAGTTTACCATTGAAATGTAGTCACAGTTTAATACGTTCTTGCTATTCTTCGTATGGTAGAGGAGAGTTGGAGTCCAAATATGACTCAATTCACCTCGACCGTCTCCTCGACCGGAAGGTCTATGATAATATATATTAGACCTTCGGTCCCTCATTTTGTGTCATTTAACGTTTAAAGTAGCGTTTCCCAACGTTTTTACGCCTGCGGACCCGTGAACACTGGAGTAATATTTTGCGGGCCGGTAAAGCAAGAATAAAAACTATTATTTATGTAGTTTTTTGTTTATTAGTTTTTAATCGTATATTATAACTGGCTGACACACAAACAACGGTCTTATTACGAATATTGAGAAAAATATGACATGAAATAAAATTGTTTATTAAAATAATCAGAAATTGACCAGTATTTCACTTCTTGTATTTCAAGTGAGCAATATTTAGTTTGAAAAATTTGTGCGAAATCTGCTACTGCATCTTTGCTAGGGAGCCACACCCATCACCGGAGTTAATGGCACTTTTCTTTTAGTTTTTGGCACAGGCATTTAAAAATGGGCGACAACCATTTAGGGCTCCGCATACTTCTCTGTCTAAATAATAAACATACGTTTTGTACTAAGTATTATATGTGTGTATGATGTCTACATTATTTATTATTCGGCTTAAAACCTTACTATTAAAAATTTGTTTATCCTTGTCTTAGAAATCTGCAATGTATTGCATACCTGTTAGCCGCATTGGACATTGTATCGTAAATAGAAATTTTTTTGAATTTTTCAAAATCCGTATAATTCAAATTGCAATCTCTACCCGCGGCTGCCATTTGGTTTAGTTTGCCATTAGCCTGTGTGCCCAGTATGGTGCCACCCGCCCCGACCGTGGAGCAAATAAACGTGCAATTAGCCAAATCAGAACAACTTAATTAATGACCTAATTAATTGTACACACACGCTGAAAAGATGAATCGATTGAAGTATTTTATGCGGTGTCTGTGTGCCCGAAATTAGATAAAAAAATTATTTTTCGAGAAAATGTTAATTGTGAAAAATTTGCTTTCGAGTTTATATTCCACGAGGATTGGCAATTTTAAATACAAGTAGTTTATAATGCTGGTACCAGCCCTGATGTATGGCAGTGAGGCATGGAACTGGCAGAAGAAGGATGAAAGTAGACTGAATGGTGTATAAGTGAGATCCCTGAGGCGTATGTGTGCTAAAACCATGCTGATACCAACCCTGATGTATGGCAGTGAGGCATGGAACTGGCAGAGGAAGGATGAAAGTAGACTGAATGCTGTTGAAGTCAGATCCCTGAGGCGTATGTGTGCTAACACCATGCTGATACCAACCCTGATGTATGGTAGTGAGGCATGGAACTGGCAAAGGAAGGATGAAATAGACTGAATGCTGTAGAAGTAAGATCCCTGAGGCGTATGTGATGTAAAACCATGTACGACTGTGTACAAAATGTTGAGATTCCCAAAGGATGTGAGCGTAATGAGTAAGATTGAAAGAGGGACGCTTAGATGATTCGAGCATGTAGAACGAATAAACGAGTATTAAATTACACTATTGTGAAATGAAGAAGAAACCCGGGTCGTCCAAGGAAGAACAATTTCTTGTATAGGACAATGTCAAAAGTCATAATAACAGAAGAGTATTTATTAGACGACGTATGAATGTGAATTAAGTAAGGAGTATGTGGCCAAAACCGAGTTATTTGGTGATCCGTCCTCTGCCCACCCTTGCGGTGAAACGCGGCGTGATGGTTTTAGCATAATGCAAATTTTCTTAATTCGTCTGTCGTTCATGTCAGTTCTCTCTACATTCTTAAAATCACATTTAGCTCACAATTCGGGGACTTTATTAAGAACGTGAACCTGACCGTTTGGTTTAAGCTTCTTATTATGTCGGCGGAGTAAAAGCTCGCTTCAGTAATTGCAACCGTCAGGGCTGTTGGCGTTGGCATTAGAACTATGGCTCTGTGCCACCTTCGCTGTATTATCTTTAAGGGTTATTATTGTCAAACGGGCCTCTTCTGCCTTATGCTCTCATTCTCTCAAAAATACCCAACTAAACTGCGTCTGGCGCTTATAAAATTAAACGTTCTTCCTGGATTAACGGTTATTTATTTTTATTTCAAATAAAAGACATAGGTACAACGACGTCGCACTCGCATGAGTTATCAATTGAACTCATTATGGGATTGTTAATTATTGATATAATAATATAATCCAGAGTTTAAACTGCAATTATGTATCTAAAAATATGAAAACAAAAAAATATATGAACAGCGGGAAAATATCATCAATAAATTTAGAGACTCGTAACATATAACAAGGTTTTACAAGAGAATAAAAGTATACCTGCATCAGAATCTACAAAGCTAAGGACGGCTATCTGAACAGAGTTGGTATATATAGTAATTTTAAAATTGTATAATATTAATGCAAGTAGTTATTATATAATCAATATATATATTATAAAGGAAAGTCAAAAAAAAAACGCGCCGCCCGCAAAAACTCATAAACGAATCCCGGTACGATCGAGGGAGTTATATGATGTGGTAGATCTCTATCCCCCTCCAGCATGAGGGTTCACGTTTTTACCTAAAGGGCGTGCTTTTGAAGATATAAGGGCTGGAAGTTTCTGGAATTATATGTACTTTTCTTGGCTAGAAGATTCTGGATGGTTCACAAATTCTTTAGAAAATTGTGGAAGGAGAAAGTACCAGAAGCTTTCAGAAATAAGTGTGTCGGTGAGTCTAAAAGGTTCTGGAAAGTTCTAGAAGGTTCGATAAAGCTGTAAAAAGTTCTGGAAGGAGTGGTGGAGTATATTGGTGACCCAAAAAAGGTTCCAGAATGTTCTGGATGGTTCGCTAATGCTCTAGGATGTTATGGAAGGAGAAAGTTCTAGAAGCTTTCAGAAATGAGTAGCGGAATGTGGCGGTGACTCTAGAAGGTTCTGAAAAGTTCCAAAAGGTTCGATAATCTTCATTTTAATCGATATATATTATGAAAACAGTATTCAAGAGCATACCACAATATTCCAGAACATCCCGGAACATTCTTGAATGTTCTGGAATGTTCGGGAATAGGGAATCAGGAACATCATTGTGGAACATTCCAGAACAATCTCGAATGTTATCTTGAGCGAAGCCGGATACCCCAGCTAGTACAAAAATAAATAACAATAATCATACAAATGTGTGGGTAAATGTAATAATAGAACAATATATGTGTATGCATGTTGTGATCGATGTTGGAAAAATATGAAAACATCATAACTGTTTTGTTATAGAGATACTAGACTACAATTACATATTATCGATTTAAATAATATTATTAAAATGTCAAAATATCATCAAGTATTAAACAAATTGAGAAATAAAAAAAAACAGTAGTGCAGTTTTGTTACAGTGAGGGTAGCCCTAATATAATAGTAGCACTTAAATAATTTTAAAGATACCCGTAGCTATCAAGGAGATATACAAATATTTCCAAATATTATTTAAAAAGTATGATTTCAGAAAATCATTTCGAGATGTGTCCGAAGCGCGCATATCACCGGAATTTTAGGTACTTTACTATACGAATTTTCAACATTCTTCTAGTTCAAAAAATCTAACTAACTAACTAACCATCACGCCGTTTCCCTAAGAGGACGGAACGCCAGACACCTCGATCTTGGCATACACTTTTTGCTTCATTCACATTCATACATCGTCTCATACATTCTCTTCTATTATTCCGACTTCTGACATGGCCCGATTCAAGTATTTGATTCACTTGATCGTGCCATGTCTTCCTCGGGCGTCCCCGGCTTCTTCTTCCATTCACATTCGCGTCATACATTTTTCTTACTCTTCGTTCTTCGTTCATTCGCTCCACATGCCCAAACCATCTAAGCGTCCCTTTCTTAATCTTACTCATTACGCTCACATCACATCAGCCTTGCATTCTTTACGAATTTCAATATTTTTCACACGATCACACATGGTTTTACCACACATTCGTCTTCAAAAAAATTCAAACACAAAGTAAAAAAATTGATTAAAAGATTTGATTGGACATTTACCGGTGCACTCACCCAAATTCGAAGTTATTGATTTAACCATTAACGGAACATATCTTAATATAAGTGTATATTCATAGGTATGTGAAACTTCTACTTATAACTATTGTTAAGGTCGGGAGGACTGGGTGCGGGAATGCGGGAGAAGGAGAGGAGGAAGGTTGGGTAGGCTGCATTTACGGGAGACAGAGCATTTGTAAGACTTACCCGGTGAGGGGTTTCTCCCAGGGAGCTCGGCTCGGGACCTTTGCCTAGCTCAGATTCGGTAGGCCTTGGAGCTCCTCTGCAGGATCGTGGGCCGACAGGCGGTCTTATAGTTAGGAACCAGACTCGAATACTTTGTTAAATGAAACTCTCAAATGCTTTCAAACTCAGTAGTTTAATTAGGAGGAAGGTACAGACATGGTGAATGTAGTTATGGTGAACAGGCTAACCTAACCTCACAATAATGTTACGGGCAAATTCTCTCTGATAATTCTCTACAACGGGCATGGTAAACTGTGATTTGAATAAAATACAACACCAATAGAGGGGAAAAGGTAAAAGACAGCTCACGGTTTAGTTTGTAGCGGCAATGTTTTTCCTGGGAAGGCAATTATTAGCTCTCCGTAGCGTAGCGTGGCAGGGCGGGAAGCCATCTTCAGTGCAGGTCCAGTGAGGGTGTTCGTTAGGCGGGGTTCGAGCGGTGAATGCGTGTTTTCAAGGCCGGGTGTCGGATGTTTCTTTTTGCGAGGTCTTGCCTTTGGCCGCTTGAGGCGCTGTTGTCTAACGAGCGGCTAGTTTTATGGATTATTTGCGTTATGTAACACTATGCATTTCTGTTCTTCTACCTACCTACTGTTATTACATTATTTTCTATTTTCCTTTTATATATATATATATATACTTTAAATACCACTGTAAACTTTATTATTCGTGTATTTTAGATACCGTTAAAATTAATTACAAAAAAAATATTATTAATATATGTAACTCAAAGTTTGTGTGTACATAATCTTGAAGGTTACTATTTAAATTGTTTTTTCAACACCGATAATGAATTCCATAATACAATTTTTTAATTAAAATAAAACACATTTATGTACTTAAATAGACTTGGGAGAGCTTCCTGAAAATATCAAGATTTATAGAAAATGTTCAATATTTTGTCTAGTACTTGTTAACAGGAGTGTTAAATAATATCGACGGTCGTGTCAATATAATGTCGACGGTAAGGTGTCGAATCTCCATTTTGCGAGGTTGACAGGTGACTGCATACACAGTTATATTAAACTTTCTACGCCGGATGCAACGTGCAGTTTCGATCATTTTCATTCCAAAATGTGAATTTATAGGAAAACTCAACTAATTAGATAGATAAAGTATGTACTATAATCAGATAGTTTAAGACAATAAAACTAAAAATCGAAAATTGCAGATTCGACACTTTACGTTGCGTAATAATTTTTTTTTATTTTTAAATGCGTTTTTTTTTCTGTTAATTCATGTAAAAGTTTTTATTTTAAATATTATAATTTGTAAATATTATAATTTGTAAATAAAAGACATTCACTTATTTACCATCGCACGTTTTATTAATATTTGGACAATAATGTTGGCGTCTTACTAAAGATAATTTAATACATGCAGAGAAAAACATTCATTCACTCGTAACTTTTTTGTTTCATGACTAAATACCAAGTTTCATCTTCACCATAGTTTTTTTTCGTTCCTGCAGCTTATATTATGTGTAACTGCATACAATATTTCAGTTTAATAGCTCATTTCCATCTATTTGACATAGTAGTGTAAAAACTACACTGACGCCTTTGACAGCCTTAAAACAGTGTTAGCTTCAAATGTGTCTTCTAAATGGCTTTTAGTGGCTAAACTCATCGTGATTCTCGAATAAATTTGAATTAAGATGCTACACAGAACTTTTTTTTCATATTTAATACCGATCAACATAAGTATTCGTTCATAAGTCTTTACTAGTTTTTATCAAAATTCCACTGTAAAGTAAAATTCAAAACAAAGTGTGAAAACTGATTTTTTCAATGGTGTTTAAAAATGTTTGGAATAAGCTTACTCTTTGGCCTACACAATAACGCTTTCCTGGAATCCTTACAGATGTCACATTGTTCGTGTACACAATCGAATTTGACTAGATTCATCCCCGGGAATTCAATTTCCATAGAACATTTTGCACGGAGAAGCGTCGGCTCGGATTCCGGGAACAGATTTGTGCAATGCACTTTCCACAGAAATTGCATTTCACAAAGAGGCGCGTTATCAGAGGCCACCTATTTTCCGCTAGTACATTATTATCAGCCTGCGCAGCGAGCTGTGTGCGTGCTATGGAAACAGGCTTTAGTGAGCGGTTTCATATACGAAATTCAAAAATATTCTATGAAGATATAATTGTTTTTATAATTTTTTTTTACTCGGCAGCCATTGTTAGATGACATACATTGCGTTTATTGCATTTGGTTGTAGGTTTAGAGTAGAAGGTGCTCTCAGTATTTGCGTACTGAAAATTGGTGTAAAATCCTTAGAATTAGAAGCATTAAAAGCAAAAAGTTGGTTACTTGAAATGATTTAAACTAGATTAAGTGAATCAAATGTAATAGTGTTATTATTAATTTCTGCAAGTATTTTAGTTTTTTTAAATTTATTTTGATAGCTGTTTCGGCGTTCAAAGCCATTCAGTTTTAAAATAGATTTTAACGACGAAAGAGCTGTCGCAATAATAATTTAATAATATTTTAAAATTTGATTTACCTTAAATTTAAAATTAAATAAATTGGAATTATACTTATGAAAAAAATGGCAGCACATACTTTAATAGTATACAACTGCTGATTCTGTACAAATCGCAAGTGCGCCCCGCTTTAGAATTTGCCAGTCATCTCTGGTCGGGAGCCCTAAAATATCTCAAAGAAACCCCTGACTCTGTTCCGAAATGGGCCGTGGGAATGCTGTCTTTGTTGTATCGATTTCAATGGAAGATGCTCTGATGAACTAGCATCATTAATCAACAATATTAGTAGTAAACATTCGTGCACGGTTGACGTTTGTCACATGAGAACGTGTCGCTTCTACGACGCGTTCTCGTGTTCTACAGCTCGACTATGGAATTATCTGCCGGCCTCTGTATTTCCTCCATCCCACAACATGGGTCTCTTCAAGACCCAAGTTCACTCCTTCCTATCCTCTAAAAGACCCTCCACACAGTATTCCCAAAGATGAGATAGGACTTTGGGGAAATAATTTCCCCCAGGGCCTCCTGTATGGAGTAACTATAAAAACAAAAACAAAAAACAAACAGGTTAAGTGAATCAATTTGAAATTACCGGTGTTTTTGTAAAATCACTTGTATGTTATTGTTTGTCTTCGAACTGGTCTCTAGTGCTATACAGGTAGTTGCAGTTAGATGAAAACTGAATTAAAAGCCAAAAAATTACTAACAAATGTCTGGTATATATTAATTAAAATATTTTAATTAATTGCAAATAAAAAAATCAAAAGCCTCCTGTTTTGCTTCGAGTACTTATCAACTAACTTGTTGATAATTATTGTGAACTTTTAATTCCATTAAAATCCACCAATTAAATCATCGATTTTCCATTTACTAAATTAATATTAGAGTGAAATAAGCACGTAACTCATTATATTACATCACCCATAAATATTCAATTTATTAATTCTGAACGTGACTCGAATTCATATTTATAAAAAGTGAAGACTTTCGAGTAATTTTTCTTTCAACGTTTTGAAGCTCTGAAAGCAATCACTTGATAAAAATAAACATGAATTTCTTAGTCCTGGAGGGTTTCATGTTTATGGCGAGATTTCGTTTATTCAGCTCATTGGATTTTGAGATTTCGCCTGATTTTCTGGAACGTTTTCATGAATATATTGTTCCACCATTTCATTGGGCGAATAAATATAAATAAATCATTTCGTACGTGGTTTATAGTGTGTTGCCCCCGCAAAGAAATATTTGAAATCGTTACCTCGTATTTCATTAGATTTTTATGCAGCTTCTGTAGCCCTCTCCTAAGCCCAACAACCGACTAAACTATCCTATTAACTTCAGCCCTAGCAGCTTAAGAGGAACGGCTGCGCTGCTTGTTTCATACATACTCGTAACTTAATTTTGGATTTGAGGCCATAATACCATCCAAATTGAATGATATATTTTTTTTAATTAAAGGTATAGTAAATATCTGATACGGATTTTATTTATTTTTGTTTAAATTATGAAACCAATGAAGAAAAAAAAATAATTTTCATAATTTTATAGGCAACTTATTATTTGCGGATTTATTTTGTGTTTGTTTTTTTTTATATCATATTTGCTATATAAATACGATTATGTATTATAAATTATATAAGGAAAATTTGTGTTCCAACGTAAACTGGTCGTTTTTAATTTTAATGCATATTTTAATATATATATATATTTTTTAAATTATTTTATATTTCATTATATTTTCAAAGAGACGCGGTAAAACTTTTTTTTTTAAATCACCATTAGCCCCCAAATATTTGTTAAAAGGGTGTCTAAAATCACGAAAAATCAATTATTTTAATGGCCTGTATTTCATAATGAAAAACAAAAACAAATAAATTATTTTTAATCCGTACTAGATATTTACTATACTTTTTTTGATGAAAAAAAGATCATTAGGTTTAGGTAAGTATTTTGGCCTCAAATCCAAAATTAATTTTTGTATGAAACAGTCAGCGCAGCCATTCCTCTTAACGAATTAGACTAATGGATATTCTAAGTAGGTACCGCAAGACGAATGCACGCGGTGCCCGTTTCATACACAAAAATTGTTTTGTATTACCCCTCGAGTCCTTTTTGTCACCGATGCTGAAGAAGTAAATAGTTACTTGTTTCCCATCGGGAACAAAAACAACTCGATGGGTTAAATAATTAAAGAGATAATCTTTTTTGATCGACGAAATTCAATAACCGCAAAAGATATCCATCTTTCATGATTTTAAAGGGAACTTTTGGCAATTATTTGTGACTAAATGTAAGTTATTTAATAAAAAACAAAAAACCTTTCAGCTACTATCAAATAAAAATTGAAATACTAATAAAGGCGTTTTGCAGGGTACATTTTTTAAATTACTAAACATATATTCTCGATTCGTCTTAAGGCGATGTAATGCGAAGTAATGCAAAATCTCGTGTCTTTGGTTTGAATATTTGAATCATCATGTTATTTTTGAATGGCCTAAAAATAACATGATGATTTAATTAAATACTACAAGTAGAAAACACCTTGGCCTTTCGTTTAACAGAGTTTTTATTGCGATTCTCTTTATAAAGAAAGTGTCACACCTAAAAAAATGTTTAAAATGAAAAATCTCCTTACGAACCCCTTTTCCGATATTGTCGCATTGTTCATTGTGGCAAATTAAGTTTCTTAGAATATGAACGAAAAACATTTTAATAATTATGTCTGAGCTTTACAAAATGGAATAAAACACCTATTTTGATGATGTTTTTTATTTTGCTTAAATCAAAACATGCGGCCGGAGCGCGAATTTCAACCTTTTCGCCACCTGCATAAGGAGTGCTTGTTTTAGTTCGATTTTTAGGAAGTGATATTGAATAATTTATAAAATTTAAAATTTTATCAAGGTGAATTGAAGTTTATTTTTTTTTCTATTGCATCGTGACATACGTTCTTACATTATGAATTAAGTTATTACGTTTATAACAAATATTAGAATATCTGTTTTACTTTTGTTTAGGCTTGTAACATCGTTTGTATCCATGTATCTTCTTTGCGCAATGTTTTTTGTATCTAATCCGTCCATATAACCTCCTCAAATACCGTTTAGCCCCAATACCGCTAATGCCCGTCAGGATCGATTCTCTCCAGAGGGTGGTGGGTGGTGGGTGGTGAGGTGATGACATGTGTGTGGAATATGATATTAAGTTTAGGTTAATCTCGCCCCTATCCAGATTTATAGCTTTCCTATCACTTAATGACACAGGTCATTAGGACGGCCTCTGGGCGGCGGGCGGGGGGCGGTGTCTGGAGGGATGCTTCTGTGTAAGGCTTCTCTGAAAGGTTGCCCGGATAGTTGTTAGTTAGAAATCGGTTATTTTAGAAACGTCAGCATTTTACAAACACAATGAGCAAGCGTTAAATAATCAAAGTTTTGTGGTTAGTCAGTCTACGATTTTTCCTAGCTTTCTCCGCTCTCTTTTTACTAATTAGTTCTACTATATTTTTGGCATCTAGCTTAGAGCATAAGGCTTGTCTAAAGTTTGGATGGCTATTTTGGCCTCCAATCGAAAATTCAGTTTTGTATGAAACAGGCACCACAGCCGTTCCCCTTAATAGCGGACTGAATGTAGTAGTCGCTGATAAAAACTAGTGTCAAAGGAAGCCAAAACTTTAAAACACCGAATCAAACACAACGCAATACCATTTAGATAATATTGACAAATTTCAAATGAAATACGAAACAGAATAAACACACAGAAAAAAAAGTTATCAATCTGGGAGTCGAACCCAGGACCTATGTCTTACCCGGACTAGCACTCTAACCACTGCGCTAATGAGACCTTATTACTTACTTATCGTCATTTTTATCGATATCATACCTCATTTTAAGAATTACCACTACCATCTTCAATTAAGTCCCCTATTCGTGGCTACTATCTTTTTGTTTGATTGCAAGGTTTTACCCGAATTTATTTGTAATTTGGATAATCTCGAATATATCTGTCCGATTTTTTATTTATGTGGGACATCTATTTACTTTTCAATTTATATGAATTATGGACCTCATTATAATATGTTTTAATCATTTAAGATAATATTAACAAATGGGTTCGATTCCAAGATGCGACTAATAAATTAAAAAAAATATTTTATTTGCATATATTTTTTTGTGTGTTTTTTGTTCCTCGCATTTCATTTGACATTTATTCATATAATCTCTATTGATTACAAAAAATTACAATGAGCTTTATATGCTTCAATAATTCCAATAAATGAATTAAAATTTACTTTGTAATCACCACTTTATTAATATATACGATGCAACATGTTTCGAAAGCGAAGCTTTCCTCATCATGACATATAAAATACTAAAAAATAATAATGTCAATAATAATAATCGGATGATTTGTATAGCGCCGTTTTTGTGAAAAATCACCTCAAGGGCGCTCAAGTATAGATACATGATAAACTGAACATAATAATGTAGGAATAGACAAATTATAAACATAAACAAAAATTGATTAAAGTAGCTAAGTAATTGATAAAAAATATTATAAAACATTGAATAACAAATTTATGTTAGAAATTAAAAAATAAATTATTTTTATTATTAATATTAATATGAAAATAAATACAAGAAATAGCCATTTTTTCAATTTTTTGTTTATTAATTGTATTTAATTGACCAATAACACTTTTTCTAATTTATAAAATTTCAAATTTGGCTAATTGTAAACCGGTTGTATTTGTATGTAAAATTTTTAACCTTTATTTATATCCAAAGAATGATTTGTTTACAAAATATGGTTGGCAAATTCAGAATAATTATTATTACTTAAGGGGGAGAGGGACGTCGGAGAGTTATTATTTATTAATTCAAAATAATGATAGTATTATTACACAATACGATAAACATAATGTTTTTAAATAGAAAAATATTTATTAATTGATAAACTAAAGTTTTTAAGACAAGATTTTTGTGCATAGCGCAAAGGGTAACAATTATTTTTATAAACAATAATTATGAGCCTGAAACACTCATCCAAATTGAAAAAAACCTTCCGAGAAAAGATAAATGTCGCCGACAGGACTCGAACCTGCACCCTTCTGATTGCCGGTCAGATGCTAGAGCATTTATTTATCTTTTCTCGGAAGGTTTTTTTTTCAATTTGGATGAGTGTTTCAGGCTAATAATTATTGTTTATAAAAAAAAGAAAAATATTTATTAAATATTTTTAAAATTTACATAGGCTTAGCATTTTTCAGAATCTAATCAGAAATATGGCTTTTTTCTGACCGTTTCATTGTATGTTTACAAAATGTTTAAAATACAAATATGATTTTTAAAGTGGAGAAAAGTATGTTTAATCATTTATCGGTGCGTTTTTGTAAATAAACGTAACCAAAGATTTGTAATCCGCATTACAAAAAAAACGGTTTTTCAGACGTCCCTCTCCCCGTTAAACACCTTAGTTGTTCCTTAATTCTAATATTAAAATAATTAATTATCAAATAATGAATAATTCCAATAAATTCAGTACCATTTACATTAAATGTAATTCTTATCTGTGTTATAATTAAAAATATATGACATATTCTTTAACATAATAATATAATAAATGCACACAATTCAAAAACACAGATTCTCATAGTGAGGTGTTCACCAAAGACTATTTACCATTTACCGTACATATCATTATTACTTTACATTGCACTATATAAATACTACGAAATCTTTAAAAAAAATATTATAATTGTTAACTGAATAGAAATAAATACGTAAAACTTCTTCAATAAATGCAAAATCATTCTGTGGTGTTATTTTCAATAAAATGAATTGGAAATGTTTTATTTAAATCACTCTTTAATACATAAATATCAACATGTTTCGGAAGCGAAGCTTCCCTCATCAGGATACTGTGAAATTTTGATAAAAATAGACAATTAATGAACATAGAAAAATAATAACGCAATAATAGACAAATAAACAAAAATAAACAAACATTAACGATAAGTTTTGGATTTATTTATTTTATTTTAGTTATTTGTCCATTTAAGTTTACAAAATAACAAATTATCACTTACATGTAACTAATTATCACTTACATGTAACTAATTATTGTAACTTATATACTATTGGGTACTTTACATATAGACACTGATAATTTAAAAACTAATGGATTTTTTCTTGCTTATCTTAACATAATG
Source organism: Halesus radiatus (assembly GCA_022606495.2). Taxonomy (NCBI): domain Eukaryota; kingdom Metazoa; phylum Arthropoda; class Insecta; order Trichoptera; family Limnephilidae; genus Halesus; species Halesus radiatus. The sequence continues at coordinate 64,582 of JAHDVE020002683.1, forward strand.
TGCTTTTTATAATCTATTTTAAATTTATTAATTGGTGAAATTTTGGCTTTATAAAATACAATGTTTTGCAGTCTAATTTCCTTACACGTTCTTGTATTAAAAGCGATAAAACATATAAAACATAAGCAAGGGTAGCAGTCCACAATGGAGTCCTTGTATCAAATCCGATTTACGGAATGAGGCATAGAACTGGCAAGGAAAACACGCAGAGGTAGACTGATGGCAGAAGAAATATCAATGAGTCATATGTTTGGCAAAACTATGCATGACGAAATATGAGATCGTAGTAGAAGGCCAAGTGGCCATGTAAGTGTAATCGGATAACGTCTCACTTGTGGGAACCACTGTCTCTTTTTCCCGACCAAAGATGCCATTGAATGATGTTTGAGTTTTATTTGTCATACGTTGATCGTGACTCATTTTAAGAATAACGATTGTCCCATTTGAGTGTGGAGATCATTTGTGCCTTCGAGAACATCAGTATGAAAAATCAATGAATCCTTATAGGGAAGACATATAAATACAAATTTGAAACCCTTCAGTGGATGTGGCGCGCGAATAAATACTTTGAAATAATTATCACTATGTTAAAGTAATTGTTATTTTACCAACCCTTCATAAAGGGATAGGGGTTGCTTCCAACAAAAAAACGCTTTCACGAACTATCGGAACAAATATCAATAACGCAATTTGCCCGTCCGCATTATTAGTCAACAACGATTTCTTCATATAACGCTCCGAAAATTTGTATTACGCGTTTCGATACAATAATTGTCTTTTTGCAACAGTTTTCACTGAAACAACTTTACAAGTAGGGCTTCCTCGTACACAAAACAAAAAGCAAAGAAATTATCGACTTTCAGTTGAGCCCCAATTACGTGCTTAGTAAACTTATCGGCGCCTCCCCCTTACCGCCCCCGGCTCCCACCCGGGGCGGGCTGTATGAGAAATCGCTTAGACGATCCCGGAATATTTTATGGCCGGACGGGGTTGATTGATTGAGGCTACGCATTGAGAAGAAGTTTAATTTGCATTTTATTCCGCCGTTTGTCCAAATTGCCGGTGATAAAGGCGGAGAATGATAATGATTGTTTTTTCTTTCGAATCAATTCGTTGATATTTAAATGTTATTTTGGGGTGTCGCTAAGCAATTTGTAAGTTTTAACGCTTTTCCTCTCGGAGGCAAATCCCATATTGACTTGACACGGAATACTAATATTACCCCAATCCCCATAAATTTAATTTGAGGAGGAAACAAATTATGGCTTACGTTATAATATTTTAATTTTATTGTATTATTTATTTATATCTTGCATCGAAATTTATTCCGTTTATTCCTAGAATGAATTTATGAAGAGCTTTTTCACTGATTTATTAATAATGTTCTTTTTCCTTTTCAGGTAAGTCCCTTTTGAATGTCGAACAACGAGCTGATGATTTTGTGATTACGTTACCGGACCTCAAAAATTCGGTACGTTCATAAATAAACTTTTTAATTTAATTATCTCCACGCGGTTACCGTCAGCGGGCGGTCAGCTAATATCACCAGTTTTTACTAGTTTAGTTTTGCTCATACTCTGAGAGAATGCGTTCGCATTCTTTCAGAGTATGGGAGGAAGATTGTGTCGCTGCATTGTGTCCGGAACCTCAGTCAATACTAGATTACTTTAAGACAAACCTGTCCGTGACCTGGAAATATTTCTTTATAGGCGATTCAATGCCCAGTCGCCGCTATTGCTTGTTAAAACGTGTACAGGTTATTGAATAAAGAAATTAACGATGAACTGTCGGATTGTTGATGTTGGGTCAGTAAATATTGTAAAATTGATGGGTATAGCTTAATTCATCTAATGCAAGTAAAGCATTGCTTCACTTAGCCTGGCATAAGCTATGTCCGGTGAGCACCGTAAAATATATGACCAATTTATCTTCATCACATCTAGGTACAGTGTTCGTTCCTATTTCCCAGTGGCGTGCACAAAGTTTTTCCTCATGGGTACGCAATAGGAAAAACAGTGAATTAATTAATATTTAAAAAAACTTACCACGGACGTGGTGAGTTTTTACTAAGAATGGCTTGATGCCAGCAGCCGACATTTGTTTGGATTACCTGTCACATCAAATATCCAAATAACCGCTTAATTTATGCATATTACAAGCCAATTACTGGATATATAAAATTTCAATGTTTTTTTCCGACCGCACAAAAGAAAGCCAACATGATACGATAATTATTTCTTTAGTAAAGTTGTACTAATTAATAGAGGTACCAGCAGATGGCATTGATTACTACATTTGCATTTTGTACCGATAGGCACGGCCTTTTGCGACACTAATACAAACGAGTCTTCTCTTGACTGCGCATTGCACACTTATGTACTGTTTAGAATACCGTCAACATTTGAATATGACATTTTGCATACTTAGTTCCTGGTTTTGACACGTAGGGTGGTCGTGGGGCGTTTGCCGCGCACTATTTACGCATGTAGTTTTGAAAGTATAGATTTTTTTTGTAATATTTTTGTCATTTTTAATTTAATTTATTTTTTATGTGAGTACGGTAGGGTAGGCAGTGCGTACGTGTCTATATGGAATGCACGCCTCTGCCTATTCCTATAACTAATTCAAGAGAGGTGTGACTCACGCGAGAGAAGAATCTGTAAAATGTCCGTGAATCACAAAGCCATAAAAAGCTCTCCGAATGACTTTCTAAAGATATTATCTGCTTCGGTAAAAGCTTAGTAATCGGAGATTTTATGTTGTCTGCAGTGCGGGTGAATCAGTATACGATAAACAATAAAAATATAAAATGATCCTGTTACTCAAAACCGATTATAAGACGACATCTTCCTACTTTGTCTAGGAACGTTAAAGGAGCAAAGATGATATTATTTCTGGCGCGATTCTCTTCATTAGTCATTTTGAAGTTTTCCCACTTAATCGTAGAACTTTTAAGATTTGTGGCTTGTGATTCATAACCCAGTGAACTTTTGTTTGCCGCAGAGACTTGTAAAATAAGAAGAAAGAAAATTTCGAATGAAAGATTAAGAGCTGTAAAATTTTGGTTAAACGTTCTACGTGGAGATTTTAAGTAGGCGGCATATGATACCATCCACCATTAAAAATGTATTCTATGTATATTTTTCGTGAAAGCGTACAATCATAGTTTATTTTTTGATAAATCAAATACCTTTAAAATTAGTAAGCATCCCCAAAAATGATATAGGCCCCGAGGGAAATTATATCTCTCAGGGCCTCCTGTGTAAAAAGAGATCTCCAAAATCAATACTTATTTTTGAATAAATCAAGTGCCTTTAAAATTAGGAAGATGCCACAATAGTCACTATAAAATAAATACTTAATTTTGAATAAATCAAGTGCCTTTAAAATTAGGAAGATGCCACAATAGTCACTATAAAATATATACTTTTTTTTAATAAATCAAATGCCTTAAAAATCAGCAATATGCTACATTTGTCTCTGAAATCGATACTTATTTTTGCATAAATCAAATGCCTTCAAAATCAGCAAGATGCAACATTTGTAAATAAAATCAATACTTATTTTTGAGTAAATCAAATTCCTTTAGAATTAGTTAGGTGTAAAATTTGTCCGTAAAACAATATAATTTATTGTTTTGAAGTTTAATTTGTAGAACTCTATTTTTATCACTATTATTATTCAATTTAAAAATATAAATAAACCGTTTTTTTATATTCACCAATAATATAGTTTTTTTAAACTTAATAATTTCATTATACGTTCAGTACAATCATTTAAAAGATTTTCTTGATTGTGTAGTGGTGTACTGCATTGTAGGACTTCTGTGGGGTAAGGGGCGACTGCGGGCAGGTATTCCAAACCATTTGGCACCAATTTGAAGCACGACCAGTGTGCACAAATACATTAATACGCGTGCTCTCTAAAATGTTTTCCCCTACATAGCAAAATATAACCTCTACATAGTTTTGACAAAAATACTTCAACGATACTTCAATTGACTTTTTTTCTCAATTCATTATTTTTCGTGAATATTCTGCCTTAAAAACATTTTTTGAAATTTTGCATACAAAATTGTGTGACAACTTTCCGTATCTTTTACGAATTTTTTATTTTCTTCGTATTCCCTTGCTTCGGATAAATTTATTAATTTTCGAGTCTTTTCAACGGGCGACCTAGATATACATTTACGTCGACTGCGGGGCAAACACCTTACTTAAACCTACATGAAATAAAATCGTTTTCCAGAAATTAATTGCAAATAATGGCTATTACTAATACAGGATATCATGGCACACTCTTGGCATATTATCAAATGTAATTCGTTTCTTTAATTTTGAAAAAGAAAATAGGTAGCTCATCGCCTAACTATATATGTTTAAATCTATGGGTGTATTTAATCATTGAAGAAGATAATATTAACATATCCTAAATGAAATACGAACCCGATAAAAACACAGAAAATAAAAAAGGTATCAGTTGCATCTGGGACTCGAACCCAGGACCTCTGTCTTACTGGGACAACCGCTTTGCCGACTTAACTTCAATTTATGCCATCTTCTTCGATATTATACCTCAAATTCAAGACTTGTCAATATTATCCTCCATTTTAAATCCCATGTTATTGGTTCATATCTTTATGATAATTAAAAAGCTCTTCCCGAACACAATTGCAATCTGTATAGAGTCTTGGATATACCTATCCGATTTTTATTTATATGAGACATATTTATATTGACCTTTCTACAAGTCTAGAAAGAATATTCAATTTATTTTTAATAACTTATTGAAGTTTATAAACCTCACTGTAATATTTAATCATTGAATAAGATAATGTTAACATATCCTAAATGAAACATGAAACCGAAAAAAACACAGAAAATAAAAAGTTATCAGTCGCATCTGGGACTCGAACCCAGGACACCTTTAATTCATTTCTTTACTTTCAACAAAGCAAATAGAAGATACGTACTTCATAAATTATCTTGTACTTTCATTGTTTCTGTCAGGCAAGAGATGCTTACATAATAATGATTGAAAACTGTTTCCAAATAAAAAAAAACATAGTCTCATGCAAAATATACGGTAATTGCCGTACTATGATTTGGTTTGATTTAGTATTAAACTGTCTATAACAGAATTGTATAAATAAGTGCCAAATGCCCTCAGCGATAAAAAAAGTATTTCCATTGCATGGATAACACTAGTAAAACCAAGAAATAACATTTTATTCATAAGTACGAGTAAATTACTTATTATTATAAATATATATATTTTCATTTTTTTATGTGACACCTCACAAGAGGGCCCCTGTATGTACAGTGCACGTACGGGGCAACTAATCGCTACCCGGTTGGGGAACGTTGTGAAGCGGGTTAAGGAGGGGGCTGACGGGAGGGATTTGTTAATGCGGTCTTTGAAGAAGCCCGGATTAAATGTTGGAGGAAAGACAGATGCCGGTGGCTCGTTCTACATACGAGCCGATTTACACAAAAAAGAGTTGGCGAAACGACCCAATTATTTCTCAATGACATTATTGTAATGTCTTTGGGAAATACTCGAGACACAACGTAGTAATGTCATTGCTCAGACAGCGTTCCGCATTCGTTTATTTTTTCGATTAGGGAAAGACGGGGTAAAACGCTCACTTAATTAATTTAATTGTATTTAAAAAAAAACACTAAATTATCTCTAACTGGACGGATCCGCCTATATGGAATTCCTTTACTTACAATGCCAAAATACGCTACTAATTTAACCGCCCTACCCATACGAACGTACGTGATACGGCCGCTTTATTATCGCCCGAACGCAACAAGCCGTATCCCGTACGTTCAGGTACAAAAAAGCTACACCCGAAACCCACAAAACATTCGTACACGTCAAGTTTGTTCCTGCGTCATCTCGTTTAGTATTTCGAGGTCCGCCGAAGTTAACGGATGTGTTCGGGAATTTTCTGTCTCTCCCATACAAGTTACGTCACTAGTCACACATATTGTTATTTCAAAATCTAATGAAAAAACCCGACGGTTTTTTTTGCCCACTTTTTTTTTATAATAACCCAAAGGACGGACACATAAATACTCTAAAGCTCGAAAGTTTTCGCCGTGATATCATAATAAATAACAGTGAACTACCATTTACTTCGACAGAAATGGGTCACTGTTATTCACGTTCAAAGGTGTGAAGATGATTGGATACTTTCACTTCGCAGCATACTGAGTTAGGATCATTTCGAAAAAAAAATCAAAAGTAAAACTTAATGGTTTGCAATTAAATAATACGTTTTAGGACTGAAAATGTTATTAACCCGTGTAGATTTCTATACTCACATGTACTGTATATAAATAATATACGATACCATCTACTATAATAATTAGTTAATAATAATTAAATCTAAATTATAATAATTATTGTTATTAAAATATATGCATATTTGGTCATGTGTCTCGTTTATCCCGACTTACCCTTACGCGGGTGAAGGATGTAGTATTCCACGATAAACGATGCCCGTTCGTATTTCTATTTCGTTCAAACCCACATTTTCTTTGATTGTCTATCTTTGTCATGCGTGACCAATCTTTTAATAAATAATTTGCTGGAAACGTAAGTATGTTTGTTACTTTGCCGCATTTTGTGTAAATATTGCGGGACAATAACGTGTCTATGTTTGTAAGGTAGTATTTTAGAATTTCTGTAGTTCTTTACGCAAGGAAAAAAAACCGCAACTTTCACATTTATCACGTTTTTGTTCAGTCGGATAAAGACGATTTTTTTTAGTACCATCAAGTAAATAAAGAAAAATCTTAAATGGCATTTGGTTTATCAAAAATATGTTTATAAATAATTTCACGAAGTATTCCATCATAAAAAAAGGGAATTTTATTTTGCAGAAAAAAACATTTCTATAAAAGTAAATTGCTGTTCATTTCTAGTGCCATTAAAAATCATGATGCGACATGACATCGTTAGACTTGATGAAGCCCTTAAAACCTTATAAATAGAAAAATACTTAATGCTTCTTTTATTTCGCCCTCCTCGGCCTCCTCGAGAGCCTTCTGGAACAACCCTTGCGATGACGTCATGCCACCCCTTTAACGTATCTCCCTTTTTAACGGATCACCCTTTTCCTTACCTTCAAGGTGGCGCGAATTTCAGGTTGTACCACTGGTATGGTTGGTATCTTCCCTGAAGCTATTTCCCCTAACGCACGAATATTTTCTTGACTGGGTCGGAAATTTTCTCTTGCAAGCGTCAGACGTCGATACATAAGTTCATTTTTATAAACTTTATACTTGTAGGTTAATATGGAGTTCCCATTTTAGTTTGCAGTCCACTGTTAAGCCTAGATTCATAATATTATCCACGTGTTTATTTTTTTCGCACTTACAGTTTGAGGTTATAGAGGTAATATATGGGTGTAAATATAAATGCGGAAAGGTTTTTGGTTGTTTATCACGTAACAATGATTGAGCTGATTATGTTGTGCGTCACTCGTGTCTCTCGTTGTGTCTATGAATAATTTATGAATAATTTATGAATAATAACTGAATTTTATATAGGGATTGTTCTCACGTAAGTGTGTTCATCTGTAAAAAACCAGTATAAATAAATGGATATCACTGGTAGGAATAATTTATTTTTTCCATTTTATTGATTAATATAGCTTATTGTACGATGTCCGTGCGGCACAGCAATATAATATATCCCAACAAGCCCCCCATTTATATGCTTGGTGTAACCTTAAGTGACCAGCTCAGGTCTGGGGGCTCCATCGAAGCCAGAGTAAAGTTAGCCTGTCAGAAGCTGGGCGTATTGTACAGAGCCCACAGATACTTTAATAGTACACAACTGCTAACCCTGTATAAATCGCAAGTGCGCCTCACTGTAGGTTTTGGCAACCACCTCTGGTCGGGAGCCCCAAAACATCTGAAAAAAACCCTAGACAAACTTATCGTAACAAACGGATTGCAATCTTTGGAGCATAGACGTCAGGTGGGAATGCTGTGCTTGTTCTTCCGGTATTTTAATGGAAGATGCTCTGAGGAACTAGCGTCATTGATCCCTTCGACACCGATGCATTAATAATAATAATAATAATTGGATTACTTTTATAGCGCCGTTTTCGTGGGAAAATCATCTCAAAGTCGGGAAATACGCCAAACGCGCGCTCCACGGTTGACATTTCTCACATGACAAGAGGTCGCTTCTATGACTCTTTGTGTTCAACAGCTCGGCTATGGAATGATCTGCCGGCCTCTGTGTTTCCTCCCTCCTACATCATGGGTCTCTTCATGACTCAAGTGTATTCTTTCCTATCCTCTAAAAGACCCCCAACACAGCATCCCCAAAGATGATTTAGGCCTTGAGGAAAATATTTTCCTGCTGTGTGGAGTGGAGTTACTGTAAAAAGTATTTAAAATTATTTTGTTTGAATTTCAAATTGAATATTTTAACACAACACTATGTAATTTCGAACAAGTCCAACATTATTACGTGATACAAGTTGGTATTGGAGGATTGAGTCCCCTTGCGAGGGCGGAGAAGTGTTCTGAAACAGTGCACTCGTCCCTCCAGGAATATTCCCACAGCTCTGCAGTACCCCGGTTAGAAGAGTCTGCGAAGTGTTTTTATAAGTAACCTTCAGTTTATGCCCATGGGAATGCCGTATAGTGTATAGTCGATTTACAGTTCTGAGGTATTACAGAGGGATGTGGAAAACGCATTAAACCGTATTCTCATGACATTGGTATTGCCAAAGTTGAAACATCCCAACAGTATGCCTGCTCTAACGGATGTAGATGAAGGATATTTAACTGCATTATCTCAATCCTTCAAGGAGAATATTGTGATAATATAATGTTTTATGACTATTTAATGCTTGGAACAACTACCGTATTTATTTCATCAACCCATACATCCATAATTCTCCTTCTCTATCTCCTTCTCCTCCCCACTCCCTTCACCCTCACAACATACCCCGATTTGGAGTGCCATAGTCCCTCTGACTCTGGACAGTTGGAACTCATGTGCTGTATTCATATTTAAAAAAAAACAAAGATTATTTCGAAAACTCATTTTATATTTGAAAAAAAAAAGTAACAATAGATTTGCAAAAGCTGCCTTTTTTATCGAAATCTATTTTCTTAATGATCGTTGAAAATTATAGACCTTGCGATAAATCGGCTCTTCTTATTTTTTTACTATTAAATGCATTTTTTCAAAGTTTGAAAGCTCATAATGGAAATGACGTCGCAACAAAAAAATCGCATTCTTCTAGAAATTTTTAGAAAAAGCTGTTAAAATTTTATAACGTCAGAGCTTTCCATTAGAGAGTTTTTACTGCTTATTTATTTATTTGAAACACACGTTATTAAACAATAAAATGTAAGAAAGCTTTGACTGCCCAACTGGGAACAAATCCCGTTTTAGGACAGTCAAATTGACAAGTTTAGTTCATATTAAGTGCCATTATACAAAAATAGATGGGAAAAAAGCTAGTATTGATATAGTACGGATATAATATATCTAGAAAAAATTATTATGTATAAAGAGATGTATAAAGAGAAAAATAGTACCGAAAAAAAAAACTTATGAACGTACTTTGTAAAATTAAATATTTATTATTATAATCAATTATTTCATTAAATCGAACAAACCGCTTTTTCTGCTTTTTACTTATAATACACAGTACATGGAGTTTTTTTCCTGATCTTATTACAACAATCGCCTGAAAACATACTACCTGGAATTCCCCAAGAAGTAGAAGGTAAGTAATTCCCCCGGCATCAATAAGGTTAAGCCCCTTAAGGACCTACAAGTCACGTTAGCCCGATCCTCGCCCTTGAGAATGGGGCTTTAGACGAACGTAACTTAACCGTACGTATTAAGTACAACCAGCGGCGTGCATCGCTTAATTAAAAAGAACTGTCAAATGTATAACCAAAGATAGGTTGCAACCAAAAGTGTTAATTTATACGTCAAATAGATTTTTTTTTAAATGCAAATGATTGAAAATTGAAAACAATTTCTGAAACTTTAAGAAAATTCTAAAAGCGCCCTAGAAAAATTGACTATTTTTTTTAATTTTTTTATCCTTATAAAGAATGTTATTAATTGTTTTTGTGTTTAATTTGTAGAACTCCATTTAATTTTTATTTTAAATTTAATGTAAATCAAATTTAATAATGTTATTATAAAGTTCTGCGAGTATTTTTAGTTTTTTTTTTATTTTTTTATTATTGTGACAGGTGTTTCGGCGTTTAATGCCATTTTCGAACTGCGGTTAATCCGCGTGACGACTTATTTTCATGATTTTATTTACTCCCACCCCATTCTATTTATGGGTTTTAAAAAAATAAATTATTATTGGTAAACCCGATTTAGTTAATTCTGAATTCTGTGGGGTTTGCACATTTATTATGTGTTTCCTCGTATTTAACTGATAATGCATAAAAAAAAGAATGTTCACAAATTTTTGTAAAAAAATAGTTTTGATCCGAAATTTGTTATATTTTGTCTTTGTTTTATTTTTATGATTCGTTTTTCTTAAGGTAAGTCCAGGTTTTCAGCCTTTATGGACTGCACGCCACTGCGTACAACGTAGTTCGGTTCACTTCCCAACTTTATTATTTATGTGCGTAGGTGTTCAATGTTCGGTATTGTTACCGACACGCTCCGCAGAGTTTAAACAAGTTAGCCCATTCATTATTGCCACCCGCCAGTAACTAGAAATCATCAGGCCGCCTCGGTTGGCGAATAACTCTGCTAGAATCACTCGCGAACATGTCACATTATTTCAAGAACGATAAATCATCATTGACGGTGGATATCGGATATTGAATACTTCAGGAAAAGGTTTCTAGTAGTGTTACCTGTGTCCTGTATGAGATGCTAATACCCATTTTAGAAACGTTTAGAATTTAGATCAATTTGAAATAGTGAAAACCAGTTTTTTTATCGAAAAATAATGAAGTCATTTTATATTGTAGTTCAAGGGTAAAGTTTTCAAATAGAAAATCCCTTGAAATGTGATCGATACCGATTACGACCCCTTTGAATAACAAGTTTCCATCTGACACGGAAATTTTATGGGATAATGATCCTTAAAGTTACTCTTCTTAGAGCACATTATACCATGATATCGCTGTGTCAGGTGGAATCTTGTTATTCCAAGGGGTCGAACTGTAAAAAAATCTGGTGTCGCTAATTAAGGGCCAGTTCTCAAAAATATATACGAGTTTGCTAACTCAAGTAATACTGTATAATATTGATTTTACAGAAAAATCATTGAAACCTATATAGATCGGTGGTTAGGAAAATTTATGAGGTTTCCAAAGGCAAAAATCTTGAAAAGGACTTAGAGGAGCTTTAAACCTACAATAGCGATGCGATCTTTTTGACTACCATAATACGGGCATCCTCGTTGGGTAGTTGAAAATCATGTATGTTTTGTACCAAAACTTCTTAGTAAGAATACATTTAATAAAAATGTATATTTGGTGTGTACAGGTACACCCGCCAACATAAATTTGTTACAGTTAAGCAAATTGTTTTTAACCCTAAGGATGAGGAGATTATCCTTAAGAAGAATCGGAATCGGGTCCCAGGTTCCCATCCACAAACTGCGCAAGGACACGGTGTCGAGTGGCACTCGGGGTGTTAAATTTTGCGCATCATGGCTGTCTAATGTAAAATGAATTTTTCACAAAATTGCTGTTCTCTTTTTACCGCCCATATTCTGTCCTTGTTAATCCAACCCCTCCATCCCTCCGGGAGACATTCCCTTAAATTAAATTTAGATTTCGACAAGTAAAATGTGTTCTCTCCTCTCGCGAATCCAAGGGTACTTCCCCATCTCCTGCCTGAGATGAGAAAGAAGACTTATGCGAATTTGGCCTGGTTTTTCGACGCAAGCAAATAAATTTTCAAATATTTTATCATTGTATTATTAATATACGTGTTTTTATATGTATATAATAGAATGTATGTTTTAATATGTACGTATTAATCAGTGGCGTGCATAGATCTATGTTCAAAGGTAGATATCTAATTTCAAAACTAACATTTCACTGTGCTAAAAATACTAGCAACTTAAACCGTATGTTTTACAGCTTCGGTGCAAGCAGTATGCGGATGCATGGCTTTGCGTTATGTATCCCGCTAAAAAAACTAGATTGGGCTAGTCGGAAGTACAACAAAATTCCTGTTCAATTGTGACAAAAAATATCAACAAAATTTATGGAAAAAATTATTTATGATTGAAGTAATTTAACGCCATGCAATTTTCAAAGATATGTTATAGTACCCGTGTGTGATGATTATATGGCGAGCAATATCGGGAGATATGCCACGTCTACATATTACATTAACTGTGTGTAACAGCATTAGCAATGGAGCATATTAAATGCTCTAAAATGACAATACCTCCAGCTTCTGACATGGCAACATGCTACGCTAGCGCCCTCTATCAGCCGAGTTGTGCGAATTGGTATTTTTATGCATTTTAATTTTTTGTGAAATATATTCTTAATAAATTATGGAAAACGAAAATTCTTGTAATCTTTATATTTTATTTTTGTAATCTTTAAATAGGTATAATAATTTAAATATCCTCATTAATGCATATATAGATAATAAAAATTAAAGATAAGAATTGTGAAATGTTAAGCCAAAAGAAGTTTAAAAATGAGAACTTAAAGAAAAAGTTTAAACAGCGGTTTACACATAATATTTCTTATTAATTTTAAATAAAGAAAATTTCTCACAGTTTTTTAAATAAGTATCTTATTTCCATTCTAAACCACCAGACCGAGCCCAAAGGTCGGGCGGTGAGCGTTATAACTATTAGCACAAACCTAATAGACTCTTCAATATTTTATGGAGAAAAAATGAGTAAAATCGTATGTAGGTTACCTAATTTTTATTTTTTGAAGTTTCGATTTGGATTAAGAATATATTTCAAAGAAAATCTAATAAAATGTAGACGGAAAACCCAATTCTGCCATCACGGGCCACTAGAGGCGGTAGTGTAGCATGTTGCCTTTTCAATGTATTGTCACGTTTCTACGGTATTTGCTTGGATACAGAATTCATTCTAAAATCTATCTCTAATTTTTAAACTCTCGTTGCAATACCATCTTGATGGTTAATACCCCCTCGGCCTCTGTACAAACCATTGTTATATGAATTGGAGAAAATAAATCGAGTGATTTCATATACGATCAAAATCTTGAAGCGGTGAATTTTTTTTTAATCATCATTCCTACAAAGCGATTTACCATTTTGAAACCATTACAATAAATTACGTATGAATCGACGGTATGGTAACGGTTTCTTTGTTGTAAAATACCGTCGAGTATCGTAGGGTAGATTTTTCAGTTAGACAGTGCATTGAAAAGATTGAGTGTGCAAGTTTATTCGTAGCTCACTTTGTGTGAAAAATCTGCTGTTGTTGAGAGGGTTTGAATTGTTTTTTTTTTAAACTTTCCCGAATGGTTTTCGCTTGTGCTTTTACGTCCTAGATATCTATATATAAATGTTTGTTTGATTGTCTGTCCTTGATTTCATCGAAAATTACTCTACCGGTTTCGCTGAAAATAGCACAGTTTGTTCTTATTAGTGCCAGGAAGGTTTAGAGATAGTTTGAATGAAATCCAATATAGCTATAAGGTTTTAAAATTAGTTTGAAAAACATTGAACCCGCCATATTTTATTTAGGTTAGCCCATAGATACATATACCAATCTGGTTAGCCGTAGGTTACACATTCAAAAGGAGTAGATTTCTTTTTGTAGAATATTTTCAAAAAGGAAAATACAATAAATTTTTGGAATGAAATAAAAATTTCAAAAGAATATTTTTTTTGTTTCTATGTTTAGATATAATAGATCGCTGTCAATTCAGTTATGGCACCCAAACGATAAGCAAGAACTCACAACTTCATAACTTTATTAAAAAAATAATAAATAATCCCCAGCAAGGCCGGGTACACAAGCTAAATTCTTTGCGCTCTTTGAAAGTGTCCTTATATGAATTAATTTCAATTTTTTTTTTGTGGTGAGGACGACTCATTTTCTATGAAAATATGTTGAATTAGATTGATCCATTATAAAGCTACTCGTACACTACATGTGAGTGGCGCTAAGTTAGAGTCAGTAAATACCGGTCATTATTTGAAAGAAATATAATACACATTTTTTTTATTTTTCGGTGGCAGGTCGCTCAAAGCACAAAAATACACACTTTGTAGTCTGTTAACGCAATAAATACCATGAATGATTTGTCTGTAAATTCTATAGAGGCAATTAAGAAAATGTATAACGTTTCAAATGACAAAAATCCTATATTTCTTGTGAAGTGATGCATAAAAAAAAAAAATCTGAATTTTTGTACACATTATTTTTAATGTTGCGTGAGTTAGAAAAGTACGAAATGATTGTTTATGGTCATTTTTGAGTGTTGGTCTTTAAAAAAACGTTGTTTTTGTGACAACGCAGTTGAGGGTCATTAAATATTCTGCCGGTACAAAGCAGTTTTTATTTATTTGAATACCATGCAGGAGTCCTTCTGCCCAGCACCGGTGTGACTTTTACACTCTTAATTATTGGTAGGAGACGTTGTGATGTAGCATAAAATTGAAAGAGAGCAAGATTGGGAAACTTCCAGCTATTCAGATCTTGTTATAAAATACTTTTTATTCGATTCTGATTGATGTTGTCCATCCAAGACGATACTGAGACTGTGCTTCACTTATTCGATTAAAGTTCTTATGGGACAAAACATGTAACCAACATAATATTGCACTTTACTTGGATTCTTAGTTCACGGCCTGCAGACAAGGATTTTATTGCCAAAAACAATTATTTGAAAAAGAAGTTAACTATGAGAATGAACAGAGTTAGTTATTTATGTTAAATCTGGTCGTTGTTGAAAATTCAGCCACTTTGCGCCGGATCGAGGAAACGGAAGGAGACCATTAGTTAGACTCGAGGAACTTATTCCGCTAGATGAAACTCCCCGCGATCACATGTCCCCCGTCATCTCATACAGACTCCCCCTACTCCCGTTCAACCCCCTCCCCAACCCCCACCACCACAAACCTTGGCCCGCCTCGTTACCTGCCTTGTCAGGAACACATCTCCCGTCCTCTGCTTATTCCGCTCACGATCCACTAAAAAACATGCCAATTTCATACGTTTTAGTCTTCAATGCCAAAAACACCGCAACTGGCTGACTGAGCTTTGAACGAGTGGGGTTTGTTGTGCAAACACTGCAAGTAATCTCGGCCTTGTGTGTGCTTTCTTGAAGGCTTTCAAGTTTTGTTTGTTGCTGCAATGCTTCAAAACTATAAATTATCGTGATTTTCCTTCATCATCGACTTCTTACCTCTTTTTCTATTCATGACGTCCTCATATTTATTTAAACTTATTATGCTTAAGAATTTTTTTTCAGTTTTTTTTCAATGTTTCAACACACCACGTGTTTATTATATAACATTAAGGTAGCAATTATAGCATATCCTTTTGGTTGGTTTGCTCCAGTATCTATAATTTTGATATTTTGTTACTTTGGAGCCCGTAACATGTTAACTTCAATACAGACTTAATCATGGGGTAAAAATTGGATTGTATATAATAAATGTTGACATAAAGTGTGCAATAACATTATCGACTATCCTACCTAACTCCGACTAATAAACTTCAAAATATCACCCAAAACAACTAGGTTTGACCACTTATTCCACATTAGCCGGTCGCGCACAAATGCTGTTGTCGAGTTATTCAATCAAAATCAAACTGATGGATTCCAACATATTCTTTGATACATGCAGTATTTTTAAGAGAAAATTGAAAGCTGTTTTATTAAAAAAATAATAAAAAAACAAATAAACATTCTCCAACGAACAGTGTTTCCAAATTGTGTACTTTATTATTATTTTTTTGTATAAAATTATTTTTATTTAATCATTATTTTTTCTCTTTACATTCATGTAAAAATTATTTGTAAAAGTTTATTTACCTTCTGTTGTTATATTTAGAAATTGTGCACTTTTTCAAATTATTTCTGTTTAACACAATCTTAAATTCCTTGATTTTTCTAAATATTATTTTAAAGGTTTATTTATTTGTATCATATTAATCAGTGAGAAATATCTAGGATGCAGGCGAGTTCTCCAGTTATTGTATATTGTCTTAATCTGTATATTCTCCTTAAACAAAATAAAATAATAATAATAATATATACTCGTATATGTACCATTTGCCTACCCCTGCTTCCTTTTAATGAGTCAATGAAATAAAGCCGTTATTGTTTCAGAACTTTTCAATTGTTTTGAAATTCTTATGATAAATCCTAGCATTTTATAGCTAGCTTAGTGCATTGCAGGTCCAGTCACTCCGTACATTATTTCTGCTATTATTTTGTCAGATTGTTTCGGTTGTGACTGGGTGCTTTCCTCGCGGAATTCTCGATAGAATTCTATGTCCAGGCCAGCTTATCTAGAGTATTAATTTGTACAGCTTTTAAAATTTAGCATAGGTCGAAGCCCCTCGAAGCTTCTTTTAGTGGAGCTTTGAACTCGGTCCTATTTTTAGTATATGTCCCGCTACGCTACATTAATTTACTCATTTTATCTTATCCTAAAGTTAAAACGTAATTCAGCGAACTTTATCCTTGCAGTAAATCGATATCATCCACGTTCCACTACAAATAAAAACCTAGAGACGCCCGCATACCTTTAGCTTGCTTGATAGGGATCAAGGGATCTAGTTTCCTCTTTGCTACTGAATTTCTAACTATCCGCTGCTAATGCGGGCTAGGAGCTTTGGAAAGCAAATAGGAAGTGCATCGTGCGATTCGTTACCAAACTTTTAGATAATCCCCGTGAAGCTTCTCTCTAAAAACTACAATTGCTTTTTTTAAATTTTATTCTATAATTATAATTATTGTCAAAGGAGGTTTTCAGTCTTAGTGGAACAGGGAGGGTAGTATCAGTATTAGTAGATAACAACAGACATTTTAATTTAAATCTGTTTGTGATGACTTAATGCAACCATTTCGACAAATTTAAAACGCAGCCAGAAGCTATATTTTGTGCAAATTACTTTGCATGGTTTATTTTCTTATCTGATTTTTAATAATTGACTTTTATCCCATTTTAGTTTGGAACTTTGTGACTGTTGATTTAATAAAAAAAAAACAGCGTATCGTGTTTGTTGTCAACCCATACTTAAATACGTTTTTAATTTTTGATTTGTTCAGTTGATAACTTCCTTTTCTGTTTGGCTTCTTCTTACTCTGACCTTCCGATCTGATTACTAATTCATTTGAAGGATATATTTTCAAACATTTCGAAATGTTTTTGAACATTTTTCGTTTACCTATTCATTAGAATAAATTTGAATCCTCATTATTTTGAAATGAATATCTCGATTATTTTCCGGGTAGGTATCGAGTGGCAAAGGCATGCTCTGAAAAGCTCTTCCGGTTCGAAATAGCTATTGTTCATTCCGTCCATTCCTTCCAAACCTTTGCCTCCCTCATAGTAACATCATAATTTGCCAACCTTCTGGGAAGGTGCAAGTATGCTACGATTGTTTTATCTCTCTTGTTTATCATCTATTGGTAATTTAGTTCTAGGGATGAGAATGACGTCTCGTTCCGTGATCTGGCATAACATAATTATATAATAATACTAGCTGATGTGTACCCGACCTTCTCGGGATTTTTTTTTTTTGGAATTCTATTATGAAGTTGTGAATTCTTGCTTGTCGTTTAGGTGCCATAATTGATTTGACAGCGAAAGTAACTATCTCGAATCAATGAAACAAAGAAACATTCATTTGAAAATTTGATTTCATTCCAAACATTTATTTTCTTCAAAATATATCTAAATAATAATGTTCTTAAGTAGTAGGTACCTACTTGTGTTTTCCACTTTGATAATTTTCTACCCAAACAAACCTTCTTTTGAATATTTTATCTGCGGCTGACCAGAGTTGTATATCTATGGGCTAACCTCAATACAATATGGCATGTTCAATGTTTTTCATACTAATTTTAAAACGTTATTGTGACAGTTTTAAATATTAGATTTCATTCAAACTACTTTCTAAACCTTCCCAGCACTGATAAGAGCAAACTGCTATTTTCAGCGAAACCGATAGAGTAATTTTCGAGAAAATCGAGGACAGACAGACAAACATTCATTTTTATATATAGGGATTAAATAGTTCAGAATATGACAACTAATACCCTAATAACTACAAAATTACCCACCTCAAAGCTAGATCGATCGGTGCATTTCATCCTATAGAAATGCTTCGCGAGGGTGCTAAAGATTGGTAACCCCTATTCTAGCATATTAAGAGGAACGACTGCGCTGCCTGTTTCAATAATAACTTAATTTTGGATTTGAGGCGAAAATACCCATCCAAACTTATTGATATATTTTTTTAAATTAAGGGTTTAGTAAATATCTAGTACGAATGAGAATTATTTTATTTATTTTTGTTTTAAATTATAAGGTATATGGATGAAAAAAAATTTTCTTCATAATTTTAGAGCAAACTTAGAAAATTATTTGCTGTTTTATTGTATCCTTTTAAAAAATTATCATATTTGCTATGTAAATATGATTACGTAAATTAAAATATAAAAAAAACAAAACATTTAAAAAAGGGACGATATTTTAAATTACGTACGGCAACTTTATGTTCCAACGTAAATTGGTCGTTTTTAATTTAATTTAAAGTCCACTCTACTTCTTATTTTTTTTAATGTGTTTATATTTTTTTTATATTTCATTATATTTTCAAAGTAGACGGGGTAAAACTTTTTTTTTTACTTCTAAAATCCTCTAACAAAAATGTGCCTCTAAAATCGCGGAAAATCGATTCCTTTCATGGCCTATATTTCATAATGTAAAACTAAAATAAATACATTACTTCTAATCCGTACTAGATATTTACTATACTTTTTGATAAAAAAAGATCCTTAGGTTTAGGTGAGTGTTTTGGTTTCAAATCCATAATTAAGTTTTGTATGAAACAGGCCGCGCAGCCGTTCCTCTTAATCATTTTTATATTTCTTTTTACATTAAAAACGCTTTATAAATTTCTTCCTCTTGTTTATTTCTGACCGGACCGGTTTCACCCTATCACGGGCATCTTACATCATCACAAACTGGTACAATTTAAACTAAATCAATGATATAGTTTGCTCTATCTAATATTGCACATCTTTTGTTCATAACTGCTACTATGATAATGGCTAATGGCAGTGACGAATTTCTCTAATGCGAGTTTGTGCAGTGAACTCCCTTAAAAAATATAAGAAAATAAAACAGACATGATTGATTACAGTTTGAGGATTGTTGTCTTTCGAAACCTAATACATTTTCCTAATTACCCGTATAGAATTTACAGATAAATCATTAATAGCATTTTTTTAGTTAGCAACCTGAAAATTGTATATTTTGGGTGCTGACCGTTAAATGAAAGAGTTGTATTAAATCTGAGAAAATATTTAATGAAATTCTTGTATGTACTCAAAGAACTAACAAAAAAACAGTTATTATAATTAATAAGAAAAAAAATTGCGCCACTATTTTTAATATATTAATATATAATATATCAGTATATTATTTATCCTGATGGGGGAAGATTTTATTTATTTATTTATAACATACTTGATATTTAATTAAGATATTTGCATGGAGTACTATACATTAAATCACCAAACTAGGCGGCTGCCTGTTTCATGGTGACCAATGGAATATGGTTACTTTGTTTGAGTGTGAACATATCGATTTAGTATATAAACATGCTGAAAATTGAAAATATTTTAATAGAAAGGAGAAAAAGACACGCATAAAGATTAGATTATAAAAATATACACAACTTTTTGTGAAACATGCAGGTATTTATATATTAAATACAGCGTTGTAAATAAAGTTCTTCCTATTAATTAAATTAATAATGATGTCACAAAATAATTACACATCATTCGAAGATAAAAAAAAGTTGTCTTTAAAACGTGGAATGATAAGTTACTTTGCTCAATTTATCCGTTCTGTTTTATTCATCAGTATCATTCTAACATCAATTTACTCAACTCAATTGTCAATAATAATTGCTCTTTTAAGTATTTTACGCGTAATGAATATCTCCGCCTTAACTCATTATCATATCGCGCGTAGTTTCCCTCGAATCATACCGATAACAATCCCGAGCTTTTGGACCTGGCTTAAGTGCCCATTAACCGTGGAGATGGAGCTCGGAGATAAGAGGTCCAGATTAATCCTGCAGCGCAATATCCTTCCTTCAGCCCTTCACGATTTTACCTACCGGACTCTACTGAAAAGGTAGCCTGAATTGATGGGAGATGTAGAATGTTCATAGGTAGGTACAGTACCTAAATTGAACATTAACCTAACTAAAAATAATATGATTACCCCCCCAGGTTTCTGAAATTTGTTCACATGTCAATTATAATGACCTGTCACGGCAATAATTTCATCATGTTATTCAACCTCAAATAAATTCGCTGTTTTTAAACGTATCCCAAAATGTGATACCATTTTAGAAAGCAGATGAATCACTATTTTAGAAGTTGATATTCCAAATTCACAAATGTCATCAAAAGTATTTAAATAATAAAAATATTATCATTTTTTTATGTTGCTTATCCTTCATTTTTTTCGTGTAAATCCTAAATGTATCACTTTAAATGAAACTAAAAACCACATGTAATTACAGGAACGTATAGAAAGGTAATAGTCACCTCACTTTCTTCACGTTTCATATGAAAAATAATTTTAAATAAACCGACAAATTCAACCACACTTTCACAATCCGGGCATTTGTTCATGTCGGCAGGAACGATTTTTGAAAGCGGTATATCCAATATTTTTAAACTCAATTAAAGTAATAACCGGTCAAAATACGTTCATTGTGGTCTTTTTTAAATCAAAACAGTGCATTCGTGTATTTACTAAATAAACGACATATGTTCTGATTTTTTTAATAAAATGAAATTTTAAAATTAATGTTTCTTTGTTTTGAGATAGTAATATTCGTCACAAGGCATTACTTTTGCTGTCAAATCAATTATGGCACCCAAACGACAAGCAAGAATTCACAACCTCATAATTTTATTCCAAAAATAGATTTAAAAAAAAAACGGAAATAATTTGCTGTAGTAAATTTGGTTAAACATGAAAACATTTTATTGCCGAGAGTTTTATGTCAATTTTTTTTTACCCCAATTTTTGTACTTCCATGGTATAGAAAATATGTTTAACAAATAAAATGTATTTGAATTTATTACCCATGATAATAAAAAGGTTTCGATGATTGTGTGAAATAAATGTAGGTGATAAATACCTTCATATTTTCAGTAATTACTATTTGAAAATCACTACGAAAAATATCATCTCATCTAATTTTCGCTGTCTTGCCTGTCATCAGCTCTCGCTTTGCTGAACTGATAAGGTAATCTCTGAAATTCCCACCCATCTTCTTTCATTTTTCGTTCTTTACACCTAAGGCTTATCTTTATTAGGTAATTTTTTTGCTTTCTCCTTTTTGTATATGAATACTGCACGAGAGTCTCAACTGCTCCCGGATACCGGAGCTAGTGCTTAAACTATGGCATCCTAAATCTTATGAAGCTGAAGGGAAGAGGTTGAAGAGGGGAAGGGAAAAGGTAATTTCAAGCAACGTTTCGATTCTGAATGGTGGTCGTTCACCAGGGCGATGCCGGTGAAAGATCCAACGAAAAAAGGAACTAACCATGAATCTTTTACTTTCCCTATCCTATTCATTCCTCCAGTCCTCCAGTCCATTTTTAGTAAAAAAAAAATATATCAAAAATGATGTTCAAACTTAAATACCAGTATATTTCGTTTTTTACTGTTGGTTTTCATAACTAAAATAAGTTTCAATTTTTCAAAGCCCTCCAAAACGCTTCAAATCTATGGCCGGTCGGTTTAGATCAGTTTTGAGGTTAGAATGTCAAATGTTAAAACAAGGATGAGCTTTACCGTACATAATTTTATATTCTATTCATAGTAAACCTAAGCAATAAAATTATGCACCTTTTTAGAAACTTTAACTCAAAGAATAATAATAGTATTGATTATTAATATTATCATAATATCCGTATTGATAATTGGTTTGCTCATGAATACTCTAATTTATTTCACTAATAATAGAACCAAAACTAAAAAATACATATTTAAAATATATTACAAAAACAGAATGCGCACGTGACGTGAGATGTTCCAAATGCAATGGTACCAACATAACAAGATGTTTTGATGAAATTCTTTTTTATTCACTTATAAGTACGTATAAGTATGTATAATAAAAGTTATATATTCATAAGTGAATATATATATTTTTTTTTTTAAAGGCATTACATTTTTCACTGGAGTTCCTTATTGAATGCATTCTTTGAAAAAATTCCAAACTCTGCTTAAAATGACATCATTTATTTCCCACGTGAATCTTAGTTGTTTCGGAGACATTTCCACTAGACGATTAGTTCACCATTATACAAGTGGTATGCATAATATACATAAGAATTCTTAAGTGTTAAAAAAGGCATATAATTGGTCAGACGAGCGTTATGTGCGGTTACGGTATGTACCGCTCACTACGTAATTATTCGCTATGTGCCTTTAAAAGATAAGTTTGTACGCTGTGTGTACCGCTTATTACGTAATTATTACAATGCCAATACAGTAGCATTTGCAGACACGTGTCGCGGACCCGGATTATCTCACCTAGGGCTATGATTCTAATTATAATATCGCTGTTATTGGAGTCTAATCCCGCTTCGTACACCGGATTAATTTCTTGTGTTTTAATTAACCGCCGTTCTCAATTATCTGGAGGTAAATATGAAAATCGTTTCTTAATTCAAATTGTGTTTCTTATAATATTATGTTTCATAATTTGGTATTCATCGTAAAATAATATATTGCGGGTACACGGGTAAAAATCTTTATATTCTAAAATTGCTCTTTTGAGAAATCTAGCATTTAAGTTTTGTACATACTTTTATCAAATTCAATTGCAAATTGTTTAAAATAATTTAGTTTAAAATTTAAATATTTTATTAGTAAATCTCTATTCCTAAACCATAGATGTTAACCATTTAACAATATTGTTTAAAAGACTCAATCTATTCATAAACATGTTTCTCACTAGTTTTAGGTCGGTAGCTATATAAGTCTTAGATGTAAGTCACTAATTATAAGTCTGAATTAGGTATTTTCTAGTTATAAATCTTAGCTGTAAGCCACTAGTAATAAATCTAATATGTAAATTATTAGATATAAGTCTAAGTGATAAGGTATAGGTTAGATACATTATGTTGTAAAGCGCCCTTGAGGTGATAGAAATAATCCCTTTATTATTAAGTGAAAATATTTTTTTTTGTCTCTTTGTTTTTTAATTGCGAATAGTATGTTTTTAAGTTTATTTCCAAAATGGTAGCATTTAATGTTTTATGCCAGACATTTTTTGTTTTAGCAAAAACTACGTAAACTACTAATAAGTTATATTAGTGCTTTTTGTTTGTCAGTTGAGGTTACCCACCACTTTCCCACCCCGGTATAAGTAACTAATGGTTCCTCCTTCGGGGTGCACGTCAAAGACTCTAATTTTTTGGTTCAACGAAGCTAAGGTTATAAATGATTCTAAACCCTCAAGTGTCCCCGCATAGCATTAGTTTAGAAGGAGGTTAGTAAAATGCCACAGCCCAGAATGGTTCCTACATACGTACGGTCGACAAAAGTGGCTCTAGTAAGTACGGTGGCTTCTATTCTTCTGAAGTCCGTAGATGAACATGGTGAGATGCTGAGAAATACTAACATAAAACAGTAAAAGGGAGAAACAAAATACATTAAGTAAGAGTACTTATGACGACCCGTTGCCAGGATACCGGGACAGCCCCTCTGAAGCAGTGTCAGGTGGATTTTTGTTCCCTCCATCCTTCCCAAGAGACACTGCACCAATCGTCAGGATTATCCCTTAAGAAAAGTGTGATTGGGGAAGGAGTAAAAAGAATAGAGCAGAGACCCTAGGGATATGGATGGGTCCGGACGGCCGGGAGCGTGCCACTGAGTCGGCGAGACGGGAAGGCCGTCACCACCAAGCTTGTTCCATCGGAAAGTGCACAGAAGTAGATGACTGCCTCGGGTTGCTGGGATGGGGTTAATTTTCCACTCCCTTAAAGGGGAGGTGGACAGGACATAATTAAAATGTTTTTGAGTTCAGTTCGCCTGAATATCTCAAAACGTTTTTTAGTTTTCTACACGAAGAAAAATTTTCGTACCTTAAACAAAACTCATGATAAGGAAAGAAAAATAATCAACAAAATAATAACAGTATCGGCATTAGTGCAGAGTGAAAAGTTTAAAGTTAAAAGTTAAAAATTAAAAATTAAAAATTAAAAATTAAAAATTAAAAATTAAAAATTAAAAATTAAAAATTAAAAATTAAAAATTACAAATTAAAAATTAAAAATTAAAAATTAAAAATTAAAAATTAAAAATTAAAAATTAAAAATTAAAAATTAAAAATTAAAAATTAAAAATTAAAAATTAAAAATTAAAAATTAAAAATTAAAAATTAAAAATTGAAAATTAAAAATTAACAAAAGTATAATATTTTGTTTCAAATTGAAGTAAAAACCATACAATAAATATAATGTGACGTTTACAGAAATCATAGACACGCTAAACGCCTGCAGCCAAGGAGATAATAAGTTGAGTTCTGTACCTCAGATGTATCCAATTTTACTGGTACAGCCTCATAATGCCTACCCAAGTTATCTGTCACCTTAATATATTAAACGGAAGCTTCGTAAAACACTATAGGGTTTGCACGTCATTGTTTTCCAAATGTATTAACTTGAACGTAGTCTGCCAAATGTCTACGTGGATTCCTAAGACGTATGGCTTTCTCTATCGAAGGCTTTACAGATTAATCCCTCGTAAGTTATTTCACGTGCCGAGACCGCAAGTACGTCTCCCGCTCTGCAGACATTTCACGGTCCCGTAGCTAAATAATTACTACATTAATAAATGAATTAAAAAATTTTCTTTGTATTTACCACTTTATTAATATACACATATCTACATGTTTCAAAAGCGATGCTTTCTTCATCAGGAATATATAGAATACTAAAGATAATAATGTGAAGTATAGACAAATGATGAAAAATAGAACACCATAATGTAAGAATAGACAAATTATAAATATAAACAAAAATTGATTAAAGTAGGTAAGCAATTAATCAAAAAAGTTAATAAAAAAGTATTATTATAAAACATTGAATAGCATATTTGTGTTAGAAAAAAAGTGTATTTTGACATTATTATCTTTAGTATTCTATATATTCCTGATGAAGAAAGTTATTTTTTTTATTAATTTATTAATAATGACGCCACAAAGTGAATAATAATATTTTGAAGAAACTGTAAATACTAGATTATTTATAAATGAGTAAAGCGAGCTTACAGGTGACATTTCTATTTCAGGAAAAGAATCGATGCCTTGCACTATGAAGGTAATTCAAACCACACTCTACGAATTTAAACTGAGTCTTTTCAGTACTAACAATTTTATCAATATCTTTTAACCATCTGAAAAATATAAATTATTATTTAATGCGAATTTATGTATGTTTCTATAAGCCTAAAACTAAATAAATTATCGGGCCTGTAGAAAATGATTTAAAATGTCGGATTTCCTGCTTGAGAACGGTTTTTCAAGGTTGTTAGTAAAATACAGGTCTTAAAACTTTGTTCGGAAAACATGTTATAGGCCCAAAGAAAACTCCAACATATTAGGAATGGTAAAGTATTTATAAACCACTAGCTGATATGTACCCGGCCTTGCTCGGGATTTTTTTTGTTGTTTTTGGAATAAAGTTATGAAGTTGTGAATTCTCGCTTGCCGTTTGAGTGCCATAATTGATTTGAATGTGAAAGTAATGCTTTGTGACGACT
This sequence comes from Halesus radiatus, assembly GCA_022606495.2. Lineage (NCBI taxonomy): Eukaryota > Metazoa > Arthropoda > Insecta > Trichoptera > Limnephilidae > Halesus > Halesus radiatus. The sequence goes on from JAHDVE020002683.1 coordinate 90,604, forward strand.
ATTACTATCTCTGAACAAAGAAACATTTATTTCATTACAAACATTTATTTTTTCAAATTTTATGTAAATAGTAAAAGTTCTTAAGTAGGTACCTGCTTTTGTTTCACATTTTGAAAATATTCTGCCCGTACAAACCTTCTTCTTTTGAATTTGTAATCTGTGGCTAACCAGAGTGGTATATCTATGGGCTAACCTCAATACAACATGGCGGGTTCAATGTTTTTCATACTAATTTTAAATCGTTATAGCAACAGTTATACCTATTGGATATATATATTTATTTATCTGATTTAAGATGATTAAACATTAGCAAATCGAATAATAAGAAATCATTTTCTTCATATGAGTATTAAATTAATTTAAACCGGAATTATATTTTACCGATACATGAATAAATCGATGTAATAAAAACAAGTAAAAATCCTTAGTGCAAATAAGCAATACAATCGTCATTGAACCAAAGTAGTGATAGATGTAATATAGTAGGGTCGAGAAAAAGGCAATGTGATAACCATGGAAACCTCTTTCCCATTTTCATCCCCATCCCCTCTACCCGTTGACAAGCTAGAGGTCATCTAGTCAACTCTTCTATAATTTTTTAGGTAATATTTTTTAATGTGTAAAAAAGTTAAGTATAAAGAAAAATCATTCATTTTTTAAAGCCCTGGTTAGGATTGGCTTACAAGCATTTTCTCGTCTGGTCAGTTTGCAAACATTGTTTTTCTTCAATACCCGGCTCAACTTTTTGTAGCATTTCTCCGTCAGCCTGAAGAATGTTCCATTAGATTTTTTCTTCTGGAGTTTTAGTTTATAAAGACCTCGCATTATCGGAGCCGTCCTGGGCAGATGGCAAGACAAAGGATTAGACGGATAAGACATATTACTCTTTGTTTTCTGTTTGTTTAAAATCCTTTGCAACCTTTTATATTTTGTATTGTACAAAGATGAACCAGGTAGGTACCCCAAATACCTGCTTTCTTTTCTAGAAAATATCATCTTAGAGAACCGTATTTGTTCTGTGACAGCGCCCTTGTGGTGATTTTGCACAAAACCGGCGCTATACAAGTTATCCAGTTATTATTATGATTATTATTATGTGAGGCAGAAGTGAGTGGAGGAGAAGAAAATTGGGGAGTACCTGGTTATGCAGATCTAGTTAATAAACATCTTAAGGGTTATTAGAAGCAACACGAGTGGGATTCTGTTGGCAAAACCCTTCATGAAATGCTTATACGTATCTTCATTTTTATTTTCCTTCACATATTATCAATTTTTCAAGTATCCTTTCTCCTCAGACAAGTTACTTAGATAAGGTAGATCGGTTTATTTAATTATCCTAACCTCTATTTCGACTTTCATTCAACCTTCTTATTTTATATCTTTGTAATTTTCGTTTTGCCCTTACAATTTACTGACTCCACCATTCTCTGTTCAATGTTTTTTCAACTTTCCTTTAAGTTATGTAATATCTTTGCCTCGGCGTAATTTCTTTGTAAGTCAGTTGATTTTCAATTTTAGTGCTTACCTTCCGACGATATCGATTCCTCATTAGACTAGGGTTGAGGCAGTTAAAGGGGAATGTTCAAGACGGAGGGTAGCTATCCAGATGTCTCCGTAAGGGTGTGGGGATGAATCTCAGAACTATGTGCGGGTAGAAGGTGATAAGCAGGAGCTCGCTGTATCGGAACCCGACTCGCATAGTACGAGAGATTCATTAGAAGTTTTGTCATTAGTACCGTTGGAAATCATATTAATTACTTGGCTATTGGCGTAAGACAAAGGTAGTCTCATAACTTTATGCTTTTTTCTGGTTGTAGGTACTATGGTCTCATAATAATTTGGTTTAATAATCGTCCACATTCTAACAGGATTTTATTTTATTTGACAATATATTCAGGAGACCTATCTTTATGAATGAGTTTTTTTTACACATAGGTTCAGGGGACACATTCGTTAAATGCGCTATCCTTTACTTATTAAAATGCCTTCATTACAAATTCATGCCGAAGTTTCCTTTCGTAAACATATCCATAAATTTTCCATAATTAATATTCAGATTAGTAACTTCGTACATTACGTATACGTTACCTCACCCCTGCAGACCAAGTTTTTACCCCCAGTGAAGGGTGTGTTGGAAGGTTAGAAGACAAGGGGGTGGGTTAAGGTTTTAAGCTATAGCCTGAAATGTGGGTGATGCGAGATTAACCAACATTAACCCTTCAGATTCTGCGAAGGCCAAAATCAGATCCTTGAGGCATGCCACACAACGTTTCAAATATCTAGTCCATGATGTCTCAACTGTTTTGATTGACGAATATCCCCTACTTTTGAAGGATCTATTTTTCTGTCGGGTCTAACAAAATAGGTAGGTAACTTGAGTGGACAGATAAGGCTGGTGAATTATGAACTAAATATATATTACTGTTTACAATTATAATTGATTATACGAATTGCGCGTTGTTTCCGAACCTTTCCTTGCCATAGAGCGAGGACACTTCCTATTTATGTTACATAAACCTTTATACGTACGCATCTGAAAATAAATAAGTCCCAGGAAGTGTCATTGTCTTCTTATTTATATTTCTTTAGATTTTCGTTATTTGTTAACTTTTGTAATTATTTCTTGGCAGATGTTAATTAAGGAACCCGTTTCTTTTCTGATTGACCAATTAACTTTCCCTTTCAGCAGTCCGCCGCCGAATAAGCCGCCATTCTTTGCCACCAGCATTAAAAAAAAGGAATTTGAATAAAGATTGCGTATTTCATTACGATATAATTTTTTTTGTGATCATTTGTCATTTGCGCTTCTAACTTCCATTTCCAAGGCAATATTCTGTTTATTTACTGTTTCGAAGAATTTTGGTTGAGGCAAAAAAAAAATTATTTATGGTTTAAGAAATATCGTTGCTTCCAGGGCAAAACCACATATTAGCAGAATCACAAAAATGTCACAAAAACAACACCTTATCTTTTGTTACCGTAAAGCCATTGTAAAAAAGTTAACATAAGACAAAATGAATTTATTTTATCATAAATTAAGATAGCACCTTTGTTTTCTTTCTTAATTTTTCAATGTTTGACCTATTTATATAAAAAAATACTAATATTCTGGTACGTAGTTTTGCCATGGAAGCGACTATGTGGAAGATCTAAAAGTCAGTTGCTCCTGGCTCTAACGTTCTTTCAGTGTATTCAATTACTAAAAAGTGTAGTCATTAATATTTGTGAAATGAAAATATTATAATAACACTCAATTGCCTGATTCTCCTTGACCTTGACACGCTAGAAAATACACTTACGTACTTATCCCCTTTAAATAAGTTTATATGTTCAAAAGATTGGTGTTCACTTTGTGACGTCATCGTCAATAAATGAATTAAAAAATACTGTAATCACCACTTTATTAATATATACATATCAACATATTTCGAAGGCGAGCTTTCCTAATCAGGACATACAGAATACTAAAAAAATAATAATGTCTAGTATAGACAAATGATAAACATAGAACACAATTGTGTCAATACGTTTTTCCAAAAATGTATTTAATGTAAGCTCACATATACTCGAATTTGTTATGAATTTAGAGTTAAAAAAAATTATAATAACTTATATTCAATTGTCAATTTGACTGTGCTAAAACGGGATTTATTCCCAGTTGGGCAGTCAAAGCTTTCTTACATTTTATTGCTAAATACGGCGTGTTTCAAATAAATGAAAATAAACATTAAATTAAATTTAAATAAAAATAAAGTCTTATTCATAAAAAAAGTTTTGCTAGGTAATTATTATTACGCCTTAATCTTGATGACCATTCGTAAAATTTTAAACAATAGTACAATAGAACCCTTAATTAGGGAATCTTTATGGATAAAATAACCTTTAAAACAACCGTCAATTTACTGAGAAATTAATAAGAGCATTGGTAATAAAATTGAAAACATTTTATTAGTTTCATTATAAGTACCTACATAGAAATAATATAAATAGATCGTCTGCAAGTTGCTTCTCCATAGTCATGATGCCTTCGGAGGTCGAAATAGTTGTGAAGCGTAATAATAATTACCAGCTGAACTTTTTAAAAATAAATTTACCGGCTTTTTAAATTGAATAAAAATAGTTATTATTAAATTTTATAAAACTTTAAATAAAATTGGGTTCTACAACATAGCAAATGATACATTGCTCTGTGAGTTCTACAAATTAAACTTGAACACAATGAATAACAATATATTTGCTAATTAACATATTATTTACTTAATATTATATAGTTTATTGATATTACATATTATTTTTACGCACGTAGATTTATCGTTTATTGTGGTTATTTTGTAGTGAATTTTGTAATACTATTAAAAAAATCTAATTATTTATTTACGTTTTTAATTTTCTGACGTTCTGTAAAAAACACACCCTGCATTGAAAATCGTCTTGCGTTTTTGAAAAATTACTAAAAATTGCTTTTCTTTTTTTTTTGCAAAATCCTTAAGATCAAACGTGTCCCAATTTCCACGAAACGAACCCAGCTTCTGTCGGGGGTAATAAATCTGTTTATTTTCATGGATATCAGCAATTTCCCTTTCAACAAAATCTTTCAGCTAAACAATAAAAATATATGTCTATTGGTTTTGCCAAGGCTCGAAATTATATTGGCGAGTTCTCTCAGCGGAGTAAAATCTACTTTAACAACCCTTTCTGATATAATGAGCTTGCTTCAGAAATAAAAGAGTCTTAGTTTTTTTTTACGTATAACCTAGTTGCTACAATCGACATTGTTGTAATGCTGTAAGGTGCCCGTAACCTGTAATGGACCAATAACTGCTTTACTATAAGGGAGAGACACGTAGAAAAACAGTATATTGGTTATTTTATTTTCATTCTGAAAGATTTCATAGAAAACACGCTAAAAAACAAAGTGTCATAGAAAACGTATCAAATCTACACCCTTTCATGAAATAACTGGAAGTCTGCCAAATTGGCCCGAAATTCAACACTATTTTTCAAAATACTTTGTCGCCTCGAACAATTAAAATATATTAAACGATCAATATGGCAAACAATGTGTCTTGTTATTTGACAGTTAAATAGATCTTGATTTTAAAGTTCTGTGGTGTTTAACGAAATGACGCTAAAATTTGAGCGTTGTTTACAAGATTCGGCCAGAAAAAGCTGTGGAAATTTCATGACGCTAGTGTTCATCGTTTCAGAGTTTGTGGTACTTCAGCGCACGGATTTTAAAATATACCACAATTTGACATCTTTAACTCTGCACCACACTCCATAGTCACACCGCCGATCTATCGAGCCTCTATAACTTCAGATACTTACTGACCTCATCCTACCACCAGTCTATTACCGTTCTTCTTTATATATATATATACACAATTTTTCTTGTTCTTTTATTAATATAAAATCACACACATACGTGTCAACTAAACAACCCCCCCCCCCCTCCTACCCCCTTCCTTTACAATCCCCATAACAAATTACATGTAACTTTTAAATTTATTTTTCTTTATTTAGTATAATGATCATTTTTTTCGATTTCTTCGAAATTCCCTAGATTCACCCATGTAGAGACCTGTAAATGGTCAAATTTATATCATTTATTCATTATACATATTTTTTTATGTAAACGTTAAAAATACATACGTTTTCTTCTGGTTCTACTCGGGTCGGGGACCCATCGTATCCCTTACCATATATCGAGCCCCTGTCTTGTTGCGCTACGTCAATGCTCTCCATCCATAGTAGATCCAGCCTCTCCTCGCACAGCCTCTGGACTTGCTTCTACCACCTGTGTATGAGGCGGCACACTGGACGGCTTCCCTCTAGAATAGCAGTCAGAATTCTACACAGAATTCGACCTTCTGGCATTCTTAATACGTGCCCAAGGCACGTCAGTTACTACTTTTCTATTCTTATGTTTAGCTCTTCTCGGATCATAATAAACATACATTATATGAAATTTAATGCGAGTATTTTAAAGATAATTTGTTTTCGATTTTCCAGCATCGCAACACACAGAGTTGTTCACAAAAAAATCACCACCAATTATAATTTTTTTAGGAATAGTCTTTCGTGGATTTTTTGCATTTAATTTAGTGTTTTTCTCTATGAACTAATTTAACGCGTAGGTTATTTTTATAAGCTCGTATCTCTGCGGTTTTTCGTAGACGTGGCTTGTTATATTGATTTCTTCCTTTCCAAACACTAGGTGATACCCCTCCGATGCCCGTATATAGCGAACCTTAATTGAACGAACATTAATTAATCCCGTTATTATTATAACTGACAGATTCGCCTTCATTCGCCAATCCTTACTACCGACATCAGAATGTCCGGATACCCGTCATTACCGCATTACTGCTCCTTGTCGTTTTACCTCTATCGACTGTCTAAGCCTTCAATATAAATACGAGTATAACACTGTTAATTGTTAATTTTATTTTATTGGGCTGATTGTGTATAGCTTACTAACGTTTTGAAAATATATGTATTTTTTAAATTAACAAAGTGAATAATGCATTATTTAGAATTATTATTAATCTTTCCTTTTTAACGATTCACTCCCAACGTTTTGGCAGTTTTTTCGGTGAAATCACTATTTCGATTAATCTTTACTACGAATCGGTTTACATTATGAAAACCAAAAAATATACTTTGGATAAATTGAAGCTTTTCCAATAGTTTCTGTTGATTAGAATAAAATTTTAATGGTTTATTACTTTATAAAAAATATAACCTTAAAGTACTAAATAATTTACTTTTTTATTGGAAAATTATGATGGCACAGGTATAATAAACATGTTTTAAAAAATATAGTTTTATTACTAAGATTATTTGTGACAGTTTCTGTTGATTAACTTTTTTCTTTATTACAAAATTATTCACAACATAAATAAAAACCCCCTTTTGCGTTTACATCAAAAATTTCTAGGCTCAGCTGCCTATTATCCATATTCGTGGTGACATAAGACACAGCTTGTAGTAATATTTTTGGCTTGCATATTCCTCGGAAGAAATGAGTCGGTTTGTATTTGAAGAAGTTGACAGGCGAATTTTAAAAGCAGTTTATTTTTTAAAGGAGATTCTTCGGAGATTGGTGGACAGAAGCGAAGTTGATGAGAATCTTATAGAGAAAGATCGGGAGATTAGGGCGGATGTGGAATGTCCTCTTTGCCAAACTCGGCAGTTTGCGGACGGCCATTATCGTTTACGGGTTTGTTACACTCTTCCGGAGTATTTTATAGAACATGTCATATTTTTATCTCATCAGATGCTAACGCTCCGTTTTCTATAGCCAAAGATAAACACAATTAAGTGAATGCCAATCTTTTAAATAAATTATAAACTAAAATCCATACTTCAAAACATATTCATATCTAATCATTCTAGCACCACAATACCATTTGATATCTATTATTGTAACAATTTACTATATTTAATTAAATAAATATATTTTAGTGTTAAATTTTAAAAAGTAAGTTATACGGAAAACAAAACGATTTAAATTTGAAGACAAAATTTAAAAATTTAAAGTATTAACCATATTTATAACTATTGATCTTACCTAACTTATAGTACGTAATATTCACACTACCTATTATTAACTGTTATTATTATTTTTAACATGTTTCTACTACACCAAACTCAAGAACCAGTACTTAACCAGTAAATCGGCAAAAATCTAAAAAAAACAACAATCGTAAAAAAATCGGCGTAGTAACTTTGAAATTAATGCAGACTTATTATGTAAAATAATATAATAAAATAATAAATTCTACCTCGATATTCCAAGTCGATAACCATAACTGGCAAACCCCGGAAGCTCTCAGTTTTATAGAACGGAAATTATTTTTTATTACCCGTCCAAATTTTTATAAATCAGGCTACCATTTTTTTTAATAAGTTGTAATTTTTGGTCAAAGAATTCCATTGTTCTCCCTCCAGCCAATGAAAAGGCTAGCGTCATCCAATATTCGCGTGTAACAAAGCATAAGCGATTTAATTCAATCATTCCCTTTATTCATTGAACCGACGAAACCAAACGAAATATAATAGCCGATGTTGCCAGCATTCGAATTTTGCTAATCGCTTATTTGATTTCTTAATTTTTTTTTATCACAGAGACCTGGCCAATTTTTTTATAATGAAATTCGTTAAACTTTCAATTTTCCTCCAACTTGGCAACTCGAGTCGTGCCAATCCCTACAATTCTGTCACTTTCCAATCGATTCCTCTGTAATGTATTTTCTAAATCGAGATTACAAAAACCTTGAGTGTTTGTTCTAAACTTTTTTTTTGAATATTTTTTTGGTTCAGTAACCGATTTAGTGTTGGGGCAATACCAGGGCAAGGGAGGGGATGAAGTGGTGCATGCTGATTTAGTTAGTCTCCTGAGATGAATCATCTCTGTTTTCTCCGGCCTGCTGGGTTCCTTATAGTGGGATGCTGGGAAGTATGCCTCCTATCGCTATGTATAAACTCCGCAGACTTTGGCGTGTCCCATTTCTGTCTGGATGTCGTAAATACTAACGATTTCAAATTTAACAGCTGAGCGCTCGCGCATAATTACGGCTCGTTCCTTGGCTGGAATTTGACGAAGGGACTAACTAACCCAAGGTAGGAATAATACTTACGTTAACTATTGACTTTAGTGTACCTGGGCTTGCTCGAGATTTCTTTTTTTTTTAATAAAGTTATGATGTTGTGAATTATTGATTGTCGTTTGGGTGCCACAATTGATTTGACAGCGAAAGTAATGTCCTGTGACGTTAATATTCAAATTTTATTTCATTCCAAACATTTATTTTTTAATATATGAATAATAACGTTCTTAAGTAGGTACCTACTTCTGTTTTCCATTTTGAAAATATTCTACCTAAACAAACCTCTTCTTTTGAATATGTAATCTGTGGCTAACCAGAGTGTTATACCTATGGGCGAACCTCAATACAACATGGCGGATTCAATGTTTTTCATACTAATTTTAACGCGACCTTCGAATTCGGAGTCGAGAGCCTTACCCCTCGACCATGGAGGATGTCTGTATCTTTATTAAAAAATATGATCGGTTGAAATGAGAGGATCTTAAATTGAAGTGGTTTAAAACAAATTTATGTGTTTATCTTATAATTATGGCAGGCCAAAAAGTAAATTCTTTCTAATATATGTTTTTTTGTGTTAATTCTGTATTATAGTAGGTGATGTTTTATTGCATCTCCAATAATGGACCAATCCATATATATATTTAGTTTTGTAAACATTTCTCATTCTTCCTGTGTCAACTGTGGTTAGAGGTGCATAAATGTGGATATAATCTTCTCTACCCAATGAGCGGGCTGTCTATTGCTACTGAACCGCTTTTATTATTTTTTTATTTCAAAGAACTGTAAACCGTACTTTATGTGCTAGCGGCACTTGCTGATAGCAGTCTTATATTTAAGCCCGCTCACTAAGGTAACGGAGGGTGTACCAATCCATATAAATATTTATAGTACTTTCTTTTTTCATATTGTAATAATGTACTTAGAACAAATAAGTGAATTTTCCCGTATAGTCTGACATTTAAAGGTAGACAAATATTGAGGGCGCTGCGATTATTTAAAAGGTTTTAAATGGCGACACAAAGATGGCTCGAGGGAAAATCAAAGTAAGTTTAAAAAAGCACAATGGCCAAGTGCATATAATTTACTTTAACCAAACGGTGTTCAAAAATTAGTGGTACTATTCGAAAGGAGATCATTC